>PVKU01004578.1:20986-143712 GCA_004027475.1 Anoura caudifer
AAGAAGAGCAAGGGATAGAAAACCTATTTGAAAAAGTAATGATGGAAAACTTCCCTAATTTGATGAGAGAAAAAGTCACACAAATCCAGGAAACACAGAGAGTCCCAATCAAGAGGAACCCAAAGAGGCCCACTTCAAGACACATCATAATTAAAATGGCAAAATTCCAAGACAAAGAGAGAATCTTAAAGGCAGCAAGAGAGAAAAAGGAAGTAACATACAAGGGAGCCCCGACAGGGTTAGCAGCTGACATCTCAATGGAAACACTCCAAGCCAGAAGAGAATGGCAAGAAATATTCCAAGTAATCAGAACCAAAGGCCTGCAACCAAGACTACTTTACCCAGCAAGACTTTCAATCAAGATAGAAGGCCAAATAAGGAGCTTCCCAGATAAAAGAAGTCTAGAAGAATACACCTCTACCAAACCAGTTCTGCAAGAGATGCTAGAGGGACTGCTTTAAGTAAAGGAAGGAAAAGAGAGACAGAGAGAGAGAGGAACATAGGTATGAAAATGGCAATGAATCAGTACCTATCAATAATAACCTTAAATGTAAATGGATTAAATGCTCCAATAAAAAGACATAGAATAGGTGAATGGATAAGAAAGCATGACCCATACATATGCTGCCTACAAGAGACACACCTCAGGACAAAAGACCTACTCAGACTGAAAGTGAAGGGCTGGAAACAAGTTTTCCAAGAATATAGACAAGGGGAAAAAAGCTGGGGTAGCAATACTCACATAAGATAAAATAGACTAAAAAAAAAAAGCCATAAAGAGAGACCCAGAAGTTCACTTCATAATACTCAAGGGAAGAATCCACCAAGAAGAGATAAACATTGTAAATATATATGTGCCCAGCACCAAAATCATAAAGAAAATCTTGGAGGACTTCAAAAAAAATATTGATAGCACCACAATTATAGTACAGGATTTTAACACCTCACTGTCAAAAATGGACAGATCGTCCAAACAAAATATCAACAAAGATATTGTGGCATTGAATAATGTCCTAGATGAAATGGACTTAAGTGATATATATAGAGAGAGCCTTTCATCCCAAAGAAGGAAAATACATATTCTTTTCACATGCACATAGAACATTTTCAAAGATAGACCACATGATAGGGCAAAAAACAAGCCTCAACAAATTCAAGAAAATTGAAATCATACCAAGCATTTTCTCTGACCACAAGGGACTGAAACTAGAAACCAAAACCCAGGGGGAAAACCCAAAACACTCAAAATCATGGAGATTGAATAGCATGCTATTAAACAATGAATGGGTCAAGAATGAGATTAGGGAAGAAATCAAAAAGTTCCTGGAAACAAATGAAAATGAACTCACAACAACCCAAAACTTATGGGATGCAGCAAAAGCAGTCCTGGGAGGGAAGTTCATAGTGATACAGGCCTACCTAAAAAAGATAGAAACATCTCAAACAAACAACCTAACACTATGCCTACAAGAACTGGAGGAACAACAGCAAAGACAGCCCAGAGCAAGTAGAAGGAAGGAAATAGACAAGATCAGAGCAGAACTAAATGAGACTGAAAGCACAATTCTAAGGATCAATGAATCTACAATCAATGAATCTAGGAGCTGGTTCTTTGACAAGCCTTTAAGCAGGCTCATCAAGAAAAAAAGAGAGAAGATCCAAATAAATACAATCAGAAATGAAAGAGGAGAGATTACAACTGACACCACAGAAATACAAAGGATTGTAAGAAATTACTGTGAAGAATTATATGCCAAGAAATTTGAAAACCTAGGTGAAATGGACAAGTTTCTAGAAAAATATACTCTTCCAAAACTCAATGAAGAAGCAGCAGAAAGCCTGAACAGACCAATAACAGCAGATGAAATTGAAGCAGTAATCAAAAAACTCCCGACACACAAAAGCCCTGGACCAGATGGTTTCACAGGAGAATTCTACAAAGCATTTAAGGAAGAGCTAACCCCTATCCTTCACAGACTATTCCAAAAAAATCCAAAATGATAGAAGACTCCCAAACTCTTTTTATGAAGCCAGCATCATCCTAATCCCAAAACCAGATAAAGACATAACAAGGAAAGAAAACTTCAGGCCCATATCGCTAATGAACATAGATGCTAAAATCCTCAACAAAATATTGGCAAACCGCATCCAACAATACATTAAAAAGATCATACACCATGACCAAGTGGAATTCATCCCAGGGATGCAAGGATGGTTCAACATACGCAATTCAGTAAATGTAATACATCACATAAACAAAAGCAAAGACAAAAATCACATGATCATATCAATAGATGCAGGAAAAGAATTTGATAAGGTACAGCACCCATTTATGATAAAAACACTCAGCAAAGTGGGAATTGAGGGAGCATTCCTCAACATAATCAAGGCCATATATGAGAGACCTACAGCCAACATCATACTCAACAGGCAAAAACTAAAATCTTTTCCACTAAGATCAGGAACAAGACAAAGTTGTCCACTTTCACCACTTCTATTCAATATACTATTGGAAGTATTGGCCACAGAGATTAGACAAGAAAAGGAAATAAAAGGCATCCAAATTGGAAAGGAGGAAACAAAACTATCATTATTTGCAGATGGCATGATAGTGTACATAGAAAATCCTATAGACTCGGCCAAAAAGCTGCTCGACCTAATAAATGAATTTGGCCAAACAGCAGGATACAAAGTCAATATCCAGAAATCAAAGGCATTTTTGTATACCAACAATGAAACAGCAGAAGCAGAAATCAAGAAAAAAAACTCCCATTCGTTATAGCAAAAAGAAAAATAAAATACCTAGGAATAAACCTAGCCAACGAGGTAAAAGACCTGTATGCAGAAAACTACACAACACTGAAGAAAGTAATCAAGGAAGACACAAACAAATGAAAACTTATACCGTGTTCATGGATCAGAAGAATGAACATCATCAAAATGTCCATACTACCCAAAGCAATTTACAAATTCAATGCAATACCTATTAAAGTACCAATGGCATATTTCACAGACATAGAACAAACACTTCAAAAATTTATATGGAACCATAAATGACCCCAAATTGCTATAGCAATTTTGAGAAAGCAGAGCAAAGTAGGAGGGATCACAATACCTGACACCAAACAGTATTACAAGGCCACTGTATTCAAAACAGCCTGGTACTGGCACAAAAACAGGCACATGGACCAGTGGAATAGAACAGAGAGCCCAGAAATAAGCCCAAGTCTCTATGGTCAATTAATATTTGACAAAGGAGGCAGCAACATAAAATGGAGTAAAAATAGCCTCTTCAACAAGTGGTGTTGGGAGAACTGGACAGCTATGTGCAAAAAAAATGAAACTCGAGCACCAACTTACACCATACACAAAAATAAATTCAAGGTGGATAAAAGATTTAAATATAAGCCATGACACCATTAAAGTCCTAGAGGAGAACATAGGCAGGAAAATCTCAGATATTTCATGCAGCAACATTTTTATTGATATGTCCCCTAAAGCAAGGGACATATAGGAAAGAATAAACAAATGGGATCTCATCAAAATAAAAAGCTTCTGCATGGCTAAAGAAAACAATATTAAAATAAAAAGAGAACCAACTGTATAGGAAAACATATTTGCCAATGATACCTCAGACAAGGGTTTAATCTCCAAAGTATATAAAGAACTTACACGACTCCACTCTAAGAAGACAAGCAACCCAATTAAAAAATGGGTGAAGGACTTGAACAGACATTTCTCCAAGGAGGACATACAGAGGATCCAGAGACACATGAAAAGATGCTTGATATCGCTAGCTATCAGAGAGATGCAAATTAAAACCACAATGAGATACCACTTCACACCAGTCAGAATGGCCATCATGAACAAAGCAACAAACAACAAGTGTTGGAGAGGTTGTGGAGAAAAGGGGACCCTAGTGCACTGTTGGTGGGATTGTAGACTGGTACAACCACTATGGAAAGCAGTATGGAATTTTCTAAGAAAACTAAAAATGGATCTACCTTATGACCCAGCAATCCCACTGCTGGGATTATATACTAAGAACCCTGAAACACCAGTCCAAAAGAACCTATGCACCCCTATGTTCATAGCAGCACAATTTACAATAGCCAAGTGTTGGAAGCAACCTAGGTGCCCATCAATAAATGAATGGATCAAAAAACTATGGTACATTTACACAATGGAATTTTATGCAGCAGAAAGAAAGAAGGAGCTCCTACCCTTTGCAACAGCATGGATGGAACTGGAGAACATTATGCTAAGTGAAATAAGCAGGAAGTAAAAGACAAATACCATATGATCTCACCTTTAACAGGAACCTAACCAACAAAACAAACAAACAAGCAAAATATAACCAAAGACACTGAAATTGAGAACAGACTGACAGTCACCAGAGGGGAGAGGGGAGGGAAGATCAGGGGAAAAGGGGAAGGGTTTGCAGGAACAAGTATAAAGGACACATGGATAAAAACTAGGGGGGTGGAAATGGGAGGGAGGTGGGGAGGGCTGGAGCAGTGGGCTGGGATAGGAGTAAAAGACACAAAACTGTACAAGAACAACAATTAAAATAAATTAAAAAGAAAAAATTAAATTAATTTTAAAATTAAACAAAATATAGTAAGTCAAATATTACAGAACTCTTGGCTGACCTTTCACAAGAAGCACTCAAAGAAGGATTTTTCAAATACTGTTTAAACCGGAGTTCAAAAGCCTGCCCTATGGTACTTATGACATCCTGGGCTGTCCCGTTGTGGCATTCCAGTATGTGGCAGGCTGCAAAAGGACACACGAAAAAATTATAAGAGATTTTTAGTAAGAGCAGATTACATAAAATCCAAATCCTTCCAGAGCATGAACTGGTAGTTGAAGAACAGGGTGAGGTTTACAAGCTCTACTCAGCAATGAAATGACATAATAATACTTCACATTTCACATGCATCAAAGAGAAGACACATTCAGATTTTATATCTAAACATCTCAAAACACAAATTTTGCTCTCACAGCAGGTATTTTGGGCCCAGGCTTTTATCAAAGTAGGATGATTTTGACTAATACTCAAGTTCAGTGTTAGCTTTCATGTTCAATATAAGAAATGCTTAGAACAGCAACCTTCAGGGAAGATTAGGTTTTCAGTCAGGTCCTTACACAGTATGCTACAGAAGACTGAAAAAAGGTAACTTTCCAAACCCTCTCACCTCTCTCCCTGCAATGAGGTATGACCTACTAGTGAGGACAGAAGCTTTAGAACACCCCCCAACCCCCCCGCTCTAGCCTTCCCTTTGCCCTCTCATTGCTGGCAGTGATGCTATGGTAATCCTCGTCCTTGAAACCCTATGAAACATCTGTCTCCAATAAGCATCAAAATCAAGATTTTGTGATGCTGACATTACCAGAAGATACCACAATTTTATTAGACACTTTCTCTGAGAAGCAGTTACTGGCAAGAGCTAGTTTTCACAAGCAAATGGGAGAAATATGTTGTAAAGGGGGCAGCTGACAGAATATCACAAACAAATTAGCAAATCTGCTGTCCTATGTAAACTGGGAGCTTGTGTTCGGGAACTGTAAGATAATCTCTCCACTATAAGTAATATCATTCTTGCCTTGAATAGAGTGTGGCACCATGGTGTCATGCTTAGGGCCTTGCAATATGAAGGTTTAGTTGAATTTGAGGTTTCATAACAATAACTTAGAGAGTCCTGAGGATGACTTCAAGATAGAAGCAATGCCCCATGAGAAATGTTAAAAAAAAATACATATATATATATATATATATATGTTTGCATAGCCTGACCAATTGAAAGATGAGGAAGGCTTAATAATGGTCAAATATATACAAGAATGTTGTAAAAACTGTCAGCTATTCTCTGAGAATAGGAAAGTGAGTGCATGGGAAATCAGATTAAATACTGGGGAAGCATCGTGGGTCTTGCAGACTCTAAAGCCAACACTGGGACACAATACTAATACCCGACTTTATGAAATGATTTAACTGTGTTGACTTGGAAACCAAATTTTATGCTTTGTGTTGTCTCAGAAAGAATTTTGTATTTATTCAAAGAGCCGATTCATTCACATCTGATCGAATTTGCAGAGCCTATAATAGCAGGTTACGGTAGTCTTATGTTTATAATCACATCAAGACATATCAGATAAGGCCCTAACTGGTGTGGTTTAGTGGGCTATGTGTTGCCCCACAAACCAAAGGTTCGCCACTTCTGATTCCTGGTCGGGGCACATGCCTGGGTTGCAGGCCAGGTACCTAGTTGGGGGCGTGCGAGAGGCAACCAATCGATGTTTCTTTCCCTCTCCTTTCTCCCTCCTTTACCCTCTCTCTAAAAATAATAAAGATTTTTTAAAATCAAATAATTGTCATTTCAGATTAGCTTGATGTCGATCTAAAAGATTTATGTCTTTGAACACTTTTGAAAGGGACGGGGGTGGGGTGGGTAGGGTGCTATGACTAAATCAAACAACACTAAGGTGTCAAACTCCCAGAGTTATGATCATTTCTTATAAAGTTGTCCATTTAAAGAAGCAACTTGAATCCTCAAGAAGACTAGGAGCTACTTAAAGTTTCGAAAACCCCATTGGGAATATCTATAAATTTATATCCTTCTTTAGTCTGACATTTTATATAGCCTTTCTTTTTCTCTACAGTAACTTCACATAGTGACTGACACATGTGTTTTAAAATTATGTCTTGAAAAGATATATATGATTTGATTGAGTGAATACTGATTTCCCTGAATCACATCAATAATTCTACCATGAGACATTGTCCTCAATTGTATTAAAATAAGGCCTACAACGAGGCCGCATCGTGAGGCATGTGTTTCCAGCGCTGACCGGAACAGATGACTGCATGGGTCATTTGTGGAAATGGTCTCCTGCCTCCCAGTCAGGCCTCATATCCTCAAATGTACAAAGTGCCCTTAGAGATGTGGCCTCTAGTTGAGCCAAAAAAAGTCGTGTTACATTATGATTTTTTTTTAAGTAATTCACTTGAATTATTTTCTTTTTCATCTCATGAATTCCTGATCCAACTGAAAATGAAGAAGACCAGAAATTATATCAAAATGGACATGAACATTTTTGTAACTTTATTTTTTCTTAGGACCAAGGGAATGTCTAGAGATAAGCATGGAGAATATAATGAGAAAGGCAGAAAATTCAAATACAAATGAATGGATAGAGGAATGGAAGGGAGGGAGGGAGGGAGGGAGACTAAGTGTGCCTCCCAAGAGAGGGATGAGAGAACAAGGATGTTTAAAAGAACTCTGTGAAAAGGCTCAGATCTAAGTTCAGGTTCCAATGATACCACAATCTGTGTGACCCCAAACAGGCTGCTCTACAGCAAGGTCCTCACCTGCTGAGAGAGGACACTGGATGATCTTTGAAGTGCCTTGTTGTTTTACAGAAATCTTATCCTTCCTGTCACAGGACCTTACACCCTCTGAGTAGCAGGGCACACTGGGCTCTCAGGAATGAATGAATCAACTAAACTCACAGCTGCGCTCTACCACTCCTCATATACTCCTAATACGTTTCATTTCTCTCAATTTTTCTGATTCTGATACTTGAGGTTTAGGTCCTGTACCTGGATGATGCCTCCAACATAATTTCCCGCTTTATTTTGGATAACCTTTCTACAGCCATATTACTTTTTTGAGAAGACTAAACAGAAAGAAAAACAAGTGATGCCCGTCTCCATGAAAGAAACAACGCTGGACAAAAGGCTGGCCCTGTGCAGATGCTCCGTGCAGACCTCCCACCTGCAGAGGGCAGTGCATCTGACAGTGCTGCGGCTGCTTACAAACTGCTCTGTGATTTGGCCTTGGTTCTTTTTTAAGGTGGTCACAGGCCAGAATAGGACAGGCTCTAAATCACATACAAATATGCCCGTTTTCTTAACACATCTCCAAAAACTCAGATAAGCAGCCAGTTTGGTCAAGCATTGTGCAACCTTTAGCTAATGGAAAGAAAGAAAAACAAGTATATGAAAAGTCCCAATTCCCAAAAGAATGTGACTTTCTAGTGATATAATAACTGCATGGGGGTCTAAGCTTTGACCTCCATGTCTAGAATCAGATGTACGTCTGGGTTCTTTTTATTCATCCTTGTAGCCAGACAGACCCACACTTACACCCTTGGGTATCAGGCACTACGTATACTAAGTAGGATTTAAGAGAACCTTAGATTCAAATTCTTCCTTCTTTTACATTTGTTGTCCTAATGAGACAGTCATAAACAAGAGGTGGAGACTATTCTTAGAGGATAATACACTCTTCTTTACTATTATATTTGTTTTTTAAATTTTAAAAAAAGATTTTATTTATTTTATTTTAAACAGAGGGGAAGGGAGGGAGAGAAACATCTTCAAGTGGTCACCTCTTACATACCCCCTACTGGGGACCTGGCCCACAACCCAGGCATGTGCCTTGCCTGGGAATTGAAATGGCCACCTTTTGGCTCGCATGCCAGCGCTCAATCCACTGAGCCACAGAAGCCAGGGCTGTTTTTTAATAGACTTTCTTTAAAAATTTTGTTTCTGGTTTTGTTCTGTTACTAGAAAACAAGAAATTCAAAAGTGCAGTTCCTCAAGTTAACCACCAGATGATGCTATGGGATTGAAGTATGGAGTCCACCACCCCTTAAAAAGTCCACATTTAACTAATGTAACCAAGCACACTAGTGCATGTATTTTGTAACTATAAACATAAATCTAAATAAATGGGCTAATTTAAATTGGTTTAACAATCTTTTATATTTATTTTTTAACTTTCTTCAGAGACTCGGAACTATGGCTTTCTTGTATCCAGGTAGTCCAGGTAAACCAGGTTAGATTCAGAGAAAATCTTTAAACCTTCCTGGACTGCTACACATTTGGAGTAAGAGGTGAAGAGATTTCCTCATTTATGGCAGTTACAGGGGCAGGCTGTATTAGTCACTAAGTAAACTCAAAACATTCTTACTGGAACTTACCCTTTTCTATAGAAAAGGCCTCTTATAAAGTGAGGAGCTCACTAAAGGGTCCCAGCCAAAATGGAAAAAAAGTGGCAGCTGTGCTGACTTGAACGCACTAATGCTAAAAGTGAATCAAGCAAGCAGGACACAGTGGGAACATTCAGGGTTATCAGCACGAAGCCTGGTCTCCCCTGCCCGTCTTCACTTCCTGTCAGTCACGGCCTCCTCATCCCTGAGGTCTGGCTCTACCAGTCCACCGACAGCCTGCTTCCCAAGGTTACCAATGGCCTGTCAACTGTTGGACTAAATGGCCTTTTCCACTTTCATTCCCTTTAACTCCTTTTCTAATATGGGACATTCTAGAGTGTCTTCTCCCAGAGAAACCTGCTCTTCCTCCTCCTTAGGTGCTCAACTCACCTCCTGGTTTTCTCCCCTTGCCCTGAGTATTCCTCTGGCTCCCCACTGACTCCCCCGATTTAGAATACTTTTCCTTTTAGAAACATGATGATTATTCATTGTAGGAGTTTTAGATAAAAAGACCCTAAAAAGAAATTAAAATTACACAAGTCTCACTATTCACAGACAGCTACAACTAACATTTTGGTATGTGCCATTTCAGCCTTTTTTCCCATGTATATCCACTTCCAAAAAATTACCTGGGATCATACTACATACATTGTCTCATAATCTGCTGTCTGCACTTAATAATACTGTGAATATTTTCCCCGTGTCATCATTTATTCCTCTAGAATATTAGCTTTAATGGTTGTGTAGTATTGTACAGTCTATGGATTCATTTAAATATTTTGTTATTCAGGAATATTGAATTAATTTTATTTTTCCATTACATAAATAATATATGACAATCATCTTTACTGCTCGATCTTTGTTCATGCCCTAATTAAGGAAATAATTATAAGGAAATAAATAATTATATTTCCTTAAAAGTGAAATTGCTGGTCCAAAAGCACTTACCTTTTTTTTAAGTTTTGATGCAAATTGTCAGGTTGCTCTCCAAAACATTTGGACAACACCCCCACCAGAAGTGTTTAGGAGTACCTACTACTCTAAACTACATTTCACCTTTATCCAGGTTTGAGATTTGATGATAAAATATGATATCTAATTATAATTTATGCTTCTTTGAATGTGGTAAGGTTAAACTTAAAAAAATGTAAATACTTCTTGGTGCCTTGTAATGCGCTTTTGTAAACGTGTGCTCAGGGTCTGGAGTTGGTCCAGGTGCTAACTGGCTGGACGAGCTCTAGAGAGCCACCTCATTGTTCCCAACTCCAGCATTTGCATCTATAAAAAGGAACAATATTCATACCTACCCTCTAGGGCTGCTGTGAAGATGAAATGAGACAATGCAGACAAAATACTCTTGGCATAAAAGAGCATACAGTAAATGGTAGCTATTTCTTTTTTTTGATGGGGGTCGGGGGGCTAGATCTCTATAGGATTTTTGTCTTTTTCCTATTTGTAAAAATCCCTGTTCCAAATCACACAAGATAGTAATAGCTACCATTCACTGAATACTTACTACAAGCCTGACACTGAGCTATTTGCACTGCATACAGTATCTCATTAAATCCTCAGGACTGATTTCTATTTCTTCATCAACCTTTGTGTCTAAACAGTTCCCAAGTACTGTTAGGTTACAAATTTGTCCAAACGGTCCCTTCCTCCCCCAAGGCAGTTTAGAACTAATGAGGTGTCCTCTGAACTGGACTCTATAATTCCAGGCTACTTCTCTGCCCAATTTCACTTTTACAGATACAAATGACAGAAAAATGATCACTTTACAATTGCAATGGAATGACCAAAGCCAGAATAATTTTTATGAAGTTCAGAATCTGCAAAGGTTCCCAATGACCATTTGACCAGCATTCAAAACCCTCCACAGTCTGTTTCCAGCCTATCTGGCCAGCTGCAGCTCCCCTACTTCTATCCTCTCCCTTCTGTGTAACCCCACTGTTACACACACGTGCGCGCACATAGCACAGGCACATGTGCACATGCACATCGTCCAGACACACAGCCCACAGCCCTCATCACACGGCTCTGCGACCTGTGTCTTCCTTCATTTCTCCCACACGTCCTGATGGCGCCGGCTGTGTTCCAGGCAGTGTTCTTGGGGCTCCCTGTTCTCTGTGCACATCCTACGGGTTACATTTCTCGCTGCTGCTAAATGACAAGCCCACGGTGGCCACCAGGAATTGTCTTTCTTGCAGAGTGATTAGCTCAGTTTCTTGTATACTAGTACATAATTAATTGTTTGTAAACTTGAAAGCTGTGTTAGTACCTCTGTACAGAAATTCAAGCTCAGAGGTTCGGGTAAGGGGAAAGGATTTAAACCTAGAGGGGTGTGCATGCAGGGGTATGTTGAGAATAGAGTGGCTACTCACAGAAGTTTTTATAGACAAATAATAGGAGGGATGAGGGGAGAGGAAAAGGGGCAACAAGTGATAGGGAGGTACAACCTTTTTAATACAAGAAAATTACACCGTGTCATTAAGTCATCTGTCTACCAATAGACCTGTTTCCTTAAATAAGAAAGATGAGATGAGGGAGGAAAGAAACTGATGCTTTCTGTGTTCTCTCAGTTACTCCTTCCAACGCCACCAGCAAGGAGTTACTGTCACTCTCACTTAAAGAGACTGGGGTTCATGGATGGGAAACGACTTGACTAAGGTTGTATGGTGAGATGCTGGAACAATTAGGATTCCTACCCAGTCTCTCTGGCACCAACATCTTTCTTATTTTCTCTTTGGTTTGAGGCTAGAGAAAAAAAAAAAAAAACAACCCTGAAACCTATTTGAACTGTTTCTGCCTCTCAAATCCAATCCATAAGCTCAGTCCATAGTTTTCATGTCTTCTCAGAATCCCTGTGCCAGGGTCCCTGTGGATCCCATTTAAGCAGCTTAGCTCTGAAGAATTACTCAAACACTGACACATGACCTTTCAAAATGAATGAGCTGCATCATTTTCTCTGCTTCTCCTGTTTCACTTAAGCAAAGGGGATATTTGCAAGCATGTAGATCCTCTTTGGCCATTACCCTCAGCCACCCACCTTAACTTTGAACTTCTCACCACCATTTACTAAAGGGCAATGACATGCTCAGAGATAGTCAGTGACTGATGGCAGAGTTACTAAGCATCTAGATTTCCTGATTTGTTCTTTTCACCTTGTCCTTTTCGGGGTAAGATAAAAGACTTTGCTGTTCAGAGGCCTTCCTAAGAATAGTATGCAGTTATTCTTCAGGGAGGCTCAGGCTTATTTAAAAGAGGTTGCCCTTTTCTGGTATCCTTTGTTCCAGTCCCACACCCCCGCCTCCCCTTCACTAGTTCCTGTCTCTCTACCCACTCTGACCATGACCTGTTCTTACCAGTGAGTCAATTTCAATGAAGTATTGCCTAGTATCCACCACCTGTTCCTTCCTTTCCACCTTATCAGGGCCATGATCTTTTGGCAAGCATTTACTGGGCACCTAGTACGTGCCAGGTTCTGTGCGAGCAGCTGGTCCTCATAATTTGATTTCCGACCATCACAACAGTTCCTGCTGTTGGATTTCCCAGCCTTAAGGCTTCTCTCTGAATCCATCTACTGCATCCTGCTTTGTGAACGGCATGCTCCACCCATTTGCCCACTGGATTATGTGCCCTCTAGATGCCTTTTGGACTCTTTCTCTCCATACGCAATCTGCATTCCACTATGGTCCATTCATCGGCTCCCCAGCATGCCACATACATTTCCTCCTCTGTGTCTTACAGCTTTTTGAATTTCCAAATTCCACTCCATATATACTTAATAAATGTCCTGGGGCAAACTTTATTCCTGGGATGGCAGAGGATGCTGCCCAGCTAATAGGTTCTAGTTAAGGAGGAGAAGTATCCTAACACTCATCCCTAAGAGGAGTCCAAATGACCCAGAGTTAGGGATGAGAAGCAGTAACAACCATGCCTGTACAGAGAAGTCCAATGACCTAAGGAACTTACAGTTCTTGACCCAAAGGGCTGCTAGGAGATGAGTTCCTTGGGCTACCTTGCTAAATCCTGAGACAAAAAATCCAATCAACTCACTCTCCCATTCATTCAGCCATTCAACGGGATAGTTATTGGGTACCACCTACGTGCTAAGCATTGTGATGAGAGCCTGAGGAAAAAATAGTGAAAAAGGTAAACAGTTCCTGCCTTCCTGGAGCCTTTAGTAAGTAAACACATCAATAAGTGAGTAACTAAAATAAAAACATGGAAGAAGAGTTAACAAAAAGAAAAATAAAGGGCTATGATGCAGCAGAGTGGGATATGGAAACTGGAAATAGGAGGTGCTCTCAACCAAGGATGGTCTCTCTGGAGAAGAGACATTCAGACTGAGATCAAAATGACAAGAAGCCAAACACTGAAAGTGATGTGCCAGGCCCTTGCAAGTGCATAAGCTACACACACACACACTGAGGCCCATGCAGGCCAAAAACCTCACAAGCTTGGGTTTCATCTGTAATTCATTTGTCCTGTGAAGATGTCCAGCCCTTCCTGTCAGAGCCAAACAGCTTTCCTTTTGATTAAACAAATAGATAAGACTTTTGGTTTATGGGTCTCTCAAGTGATTGGGATTTAAATTCCATCTATATATTTTTTTCACGGTGCTCTGCAATTTATTTCCAATTCAAATTTACATAATATTTTCAGAACCCAATACAGTACTCTGGTGATCCTTATCACTATATTGAAAATAATTGTTTGTTACTTTTTAAAGTTGGTATATATCAGCTCTTAAGAAAATCTAGAAGTTGCTTTCCATACCTCGTTGATTAACTGGATCTTTAGCTACGTAGGCAACATAGTCTGTAGTATCCTATAAAAAAGGGAAAACAATTGCATTTAAAATGAATGGATTGTACTGTTGAAAGATAGGAGTACATCTGACATGATACTGAGGCAAGTGAGGCAAGGACTTAAATATTAATGCTAAGAGAAAAGAAAAGCATCTTAGGAGGAAACATAAACAACTATACACTATATAACTTAGTAGTTGTGGTGTCCCTGTTCTCTGCCCCTTGAGTAGAGATTCTGCAGATTAAAGATTAGAGGCAGACCATGTCATTAAGATTAAAACAGAACACAGGTAGGAAATACGTTAGGACATATGTACTTTAAAAACAGTTAGGGGCTGTGATTCTCTCCTGTGCTGAAAGGTGAAACACCATGGGTTATGCCATCACAAAGGTTCATAAAACTAGGATGTGGAATCATGATTTCCCAGTGTTCCAAGTAGATACCATGTACATCAGAAAATAGATTAAAGAAAAACTTTCAGTTTTGTGGTAATTAGCTTGCTTGTATACAGTGCAAGTTAACTTAAGGAACAATAAAGCAAAAATATAAGCATTTATTTGATCAAGATAAAGAAAAATCATTTTTGAAAAATAAAACCCATTAAAACCTAAAGAGTTAAAAAAAAAATGTGCCCTTGGTTGGTGTAGCTCAGTGGACTGAGTGCTGGCTTGCAGACCAAAAGGTCACTGGGTTTGATTCCCAATCAGGGCACATGCCTGGGTTGTGGGCCAGGTCACCAGTGAGGTGTGCAAGAGGCAACCACGCATTGATGTTTCTCTCCCTTTCTCTCTTCTCTCTAAAAAATATATAAATAAAATCTTAAAAAAATTTTTTTTTTTAAAAAAAGATGTGTTGTTAACTTTGGAAAAACTAACAAATAAAAAGCCCCTTGGTAACTGATTTGTATTGAAAAGACTAAGCTGATGGATGAACGATAACATTTTAATAATTAAAGATGCTTTTTGTTATCCCAGTTCTCAGGAAAAAAAATACACACTACCATTTGAAGAGTAGGAGTATAATTCTCCAGAGGAAGGCACAATCAACTGGCAGGAAACAGAAGCCCATGTTTGTGATACCTCAAGGACAGCCACTTAATAACCCACAATGAACCTCACAGGAAGAGGGACTCGGGCTCAGCACAACTTGTCTTGACTTATTTAAAAAATAACACACATTTAAGTGAATTTCTCTCATGCGAGATGATAAAAGGTTTGAAATACTTTGTATATAAATAAGCTCATATCTATAGGCTTTGTTTTATATTAATTTAGAAGGAAAGCCACAGTTTCTGGGGACTTGGTTGCTATTTTTGAAGTTGGGGTGGGGTGATGCCCACGATGTTGTCCGGTGTATTAGATGCCGGGAAAGAGGCCATGGGACCTCTCCAGACCTTGGTTTCCACATCTTTAAAAGAGTGTCCAACAGTCTTACAGTTCTAAAATTCTATAACCATAAATGCCTGGGAGAGTTTAAAGAATGTTAAAAGTAAAGCGCAAATAGTGGGGAAAACTCTATGAAAATGCATTTAATATGGTCATACTAATTGATGCATTTTGAAATGGACAAGGTATATGTAGATACAGAAGCATTACCAAAAACTGTCTTCAGGGCTGATAGAAGAAGACAAGTAAACTGTTTTTGAGAAGAGAGTAAAGGTGAGGATGAGCAAAGATCATGAAAAGGAAGGAAGAATACCCAGCATTCTTTAAACTCTGGAGAAAATAAGGTAGAAAGAAGGGCTCTACATTAGGCTATGGAGACAGCTTCTGACCCCTTGTATCCAGTTAGCTGTGAAGTTACAAATTATCTCAGTGAGTGTCCTAAAAAAATACAGGCATGTGTTAGCAACATTGGTGATAGCTGTCCCTTATTACTTTGCGCCAGGCAGGATCAGTTTACATGCTTCATTTCACTCAATTCTTGCAACACTGCAAGGCAAGGGTAATCCTTCCCCATTTTACAGGTGAGGACCCTGCAGCCTACACAGGATAAATAAGTCCAGTCTACTGGACTCCAAAGCTTGACACTCTGCCCTAGTACCTCCCTGACCTGAGGGTGAAACTTCACTGGGAGACCTCTAATGCTAAGGTTGTGGTGCCTCCAGTTTTAATTTCGAATCAGCAGGCTGTTGCCCCAGCTGTAGGAAACACAGAAGTCCCACTCCATTCAGTATGAAAAACTTTCCCATAGGGGCTACAAATTCTTTACAGCTCATTTTTGGTAGGGGCAATGCTTTCGTGGGTTGAAAGAACTACAGAAGTAAAGGCACATGAAGACAGTCTCAAAATAATTCAGATTCTGGAGAACTATAATAGACATCATGCAGGGCATACTTATGAGAAATGCTTATGGTAAATAAAAGGATTTGCATATAATCCTATATATGATGACAGTAAGCCTTGAAACTTGAAAGGGGAAATTTAAGGCAAACAGAAACAATTATATTTCACACTACATTTATAAGATTCATTACTTAAAGTATCTTAAGGAAAGTATTTTTGTTCCTTCATGGATGACCGAACCATAATGGGTTAGAAAGAGAAAAGACAAGTGCAGGCCTTTTCAGGCTGGATTCAGTCAACTCTCTCTGCTACCAAACATGTCCCTTGGTGTTGCCGCCGTGGGGCCTGATTACAGAGCTGCAGGATCAGACTTCAGATTCAGTCCTGGGCTCACACTGCAGCTGCTAAGTGGCAGGCACCTTGCATGTCCCATTTGCTAGTGAATCTACAATTAGCCATTTGTGAAATCTCTTGGGGAAAGGTGGAACTCTAAAATTTGGTTTATTTTTAAGTGGTGGCACCATGGAACTAAAACATTCATTTGAAAATAACCATACCTAAAGCTAAAAGGTGAGGAAGTAATGAAGCCTAAAGGGAAAATTAAGTATCTATTAATAAAAGAAACAAAAACCCAATGATTTAAAATCCTTTAAAGGTCACTTTTCTCCCACAGGTTTCAAGGAAGCTCTAAAAGCAGTTTGTCAGGTTTGACATGTTTAAGTACTGTGAGTCACTGGTACCCAATAGGGAGGCCAGTAATTACTGAAGTGTTTTAAAGAGTGAGCTGATTTAAATAGCATTTAACTTCTTTTTTGTATGTGAAATGCTGCTTTTTTTATGTATTTCACATATAAAAAAAGCCAACATCCAAGTGGAGGAATTTGCTTAAACATTAGAAGCCAGTAAAGAAAGCAATGTTTACACAGAGAAACTTCAAAACTTTATTTACTTTTAGGATAGATTTATTTTTCCTTTAAATATTTAGCCTCGAGATCAAAATCAATCAAAACCAATCAGTGACACCAGCTGCCAGATTAAGCTTTTACTACCACCCCATACCTCTCTTGGGATTCTAAGTTATGTGTCCTATCATTTATGAGCCTAAATTTTATTCCTCATTTGGAAGAAAGAAACCAAATGTGGTAGAGAGAAAAAAAAATGAACTGTTAAAGTGGATTTCATTGCCTCATTTCTGAAGGACATACTCTTTAATAATAAGTGCAGAGAAGAAGGCAACAGATTATCAGTAAGGACAGGGACTTCATTTGTTCCCCGTATTTTCTTGATGTTACTGATGTTCAATTATTACGAAAGTCAGACCCTGCCCTCCTCTAGCCTTCTCTATGTCCACAGGTAGAAAGATGTCACGATGTCACAGAGGAGCAAAGTCCTCCTTCTACTCCCTCAGTTTAAACAGATTTTTTGTTCAGTCACAGGCTTCTTAGCTTTAACGCCCCTCTGCTTTTGCTCTAGTCCAGAAATGATGTAGTATCAAATCAGGGAATGACCTTCCACCGTGCAAAGTAGGCTTACAGAGAGAGTACCATTCACGGGACATGAGTGCCACGTGGCCTCTTGGTAGAGAAAAACTGCTGTTCTTGGTAGAGAGAAATTGCTGTTCTCTCCCCACCTGAGTGTTACCTCCATAAGTTTCTGCAAACCTGGTAGCTCACTCTAGATTAGACTAAGTTGCCATGTATGGTAGATCAGCTTCCCCTCATATGCCAAATCCAACTGATCAGTAGCATCTGCCTGGAACTCTATGTGGAGAAGAATTCTGAGGAAAGACTGACAACACACGTATGACATACTTGTTTTTCCTGATTTTGATGTTATGTACAAAAAGCTTCTCACATTACAACTCTGTAGCTACTACAGAATGAAGTTTTATTATTAGCTTACCTACTAATCCAAATATTTTAAATATCAGCGACAGGACATATTTGGTCAAAACCAATTTTTTGATTACCTGCTACATGTAGCTATTCACAAATTAATATGCTTTATGCACATGTTCTTTTACCTCTTATAAAAAGAACTTTTATGAATCCATTACTTACAGGATCCCCTCCAGAAGCAAATGAAATAGACTGCATATGATGATTTGCAATAATCTGGAAAACATAACAAATTAAACATGTATGATGCTAAAAATTAATTAGTCCTGGTTACACACAATCTAACAGTAACACGTGTACGTTTCATTTTGGCTTGAGCTGCGTCCTTTGAAACCACTCCACCCACATTCTGTAATCATCTCACTTTGACTCTGAGATTCAGGCGGGTTTGACATGCCCATTCCATTGGCCCTCTCCTTGCAGGTGGACACATGATCCAGGCCTAGCCAATCAGAAAATATCTGAATACATTAGAGCCAATCAGTATCTTTGGGGAGAAACTGACAGGGACAAAAGGAAAGGATACTTCTCTCTCTCTCTGCCATTAAAGACCAAGTATGCCCAGAATTTCTGTGAGCTATCTTTTGCTGACGTGTGGGAAAACCTTACTGGAAAAATTATGCTTTACCTCTGGGTAAAATGATTTTACCTCAGAAAATCAGCTGAGAATTAAAAAATAAAGTCTGGTGGTAACATTGTTTCATCAGTTCAACCAAAACAATTCCTGTCTCCCTTTATCTTTTTTCTTTTATTAATTAACTTATCTTCATATAAATTAGTGTGAATTAGGTTTCAGTCATTTGCCACAAAAACTATCCTAAAGAACGAATATTAAGATTTCCAATATGAAGATTATTGAAGTGAACTGCATCACTTAGCCAAGAAGATTATCTCTTTTATATGAGATTCTAGGATTACTTGTTTACAATACCCACAGTGTAATGACCAATTTGCAAAGATGTATTTGTCATACCATTGAACGTTCACTGAAATACCAACTGTGCACATATTAACTAATCTCATCTTCACAGGTGTTTAACAGAATATACTAAAGGAGCTTATAGAAAACGACCAGGCAATTCTACTCCTTCATGTATGTATATCCAACAGAACTGTGTAAATATGTGCACCAAAGGCATGCTAAAGAAAGATGATCACTGCCCTTTTCATAATAGGGCGCAACTGTAAATGGTCCCAACTGGGACTGTTGTGATATTAACAATGAACTACCATGTAGCAACAATGTTTCTTCAGCAAAAGTAGCCAGACACAAAAAAATACAGACTGTGTGGTTTCATTTACACAAAGTTCAAAAACAGGCAAAACTATTTCATTTTGCTTGAAGTCAGGACAGTGGTTACTTCTGGGCAAAGAAGAGACAGTAAGAGGTTTTCTGGGAAGAAATGGTGTTGCTTCATCTGGGTAGTAGTTACACAAGTATGTTTATTTTGTGATAATCTTGATGTGTGCGCTTTTCTCTATTTACATTTCAGTTAAATTGATTACTAAAAACAAATCAATACACAAAGATCAATGTTATTCCTATATATCAGCAATAGCCTATTAGACACTGTATTTGGAGGGTAGAGGGAGGCACATTTTACAAAAGTACCTATATATAAATCTTAGAGGAACTGTTCAAAGATTTTTGGAAAACCTCGTCAAAGGGTGTAAATATTACCTGAACAAGTAAAAAGTAAAAAGATATATATCCCCTTTATGGATTAGAAGATAATATTGTAAAGATGTCAATTCTCCCCTAAATTTTTTTGAAGAACAAAAAGATTAGACTTTCCTTATTAGCAAAGCATATTAGAAATTTATTAGCATATGAAATCTAAAAACAGACTCACATAGTCATGGATTTTTAGTCTATGATAAATGTTGCACCAAACAGACAAAAGTACAAGTGATTAAATTAGTGGAGCTGGATATGTGTGTGTGTATGTATGTATGTGTACATATACACATATATACATATATGTGTGTGTACATATATGTGTGTGTGCACATATATACATATACATAAAAACATATATACACACATACAGACACAAATGGGGAAAAATATAAATAAACCCTGTCTTCATATGATCTATATAAATGTTTGACTCATAAAAGGTTTATAACTATAGCAGGAGACTGATAAAAGATTATGCTTGTGATCTTTGAGACAGGAAAAACCCAGTTTAGTAGACAGAAAAAGACATACAAAAATAACCCCAAATTAGATTATATAAAGACTATTTTTTAAACTTTTGTATAAGACCCCTAAACAGGACAAACAACAGTAAAGGAGAATACATTTGCAATATGAAAAACAAAGTATTCATTTAAGAATATACAAGAAATTTGTATGAATCAATAAGAACAAAAAAAAAACTCAAAACAAGACCAGTTAATTTTCAGAAGTAATACAAATGTTCAACAAATATATTGAAAAATAATCTCCAAGAAGTTAAGACTATTCAAAATAAAGCAAGATATATTAAATTGATAAAACTGTCAAGTTCAATGCAATCATGGGTGGCAAGAGTGTGGATATTCTCAAACACTGTTGACTACAACTTAAATTTGTACAGCAACTTTGGAAAGCAATTTGACAGTATTTACTACAACTAAAGTATGTATACCCTATGACTCTTTCTGCTTCTAGGTATTTATTCTAGAGAAGTATTGGCACACGTGGACGTTCATTTGGCCAGTTTATAGTATCAAAAAATCAGAAATTATTTTTACACAGACAGGTCAACCATAGCATAGGTATACAAAGGGTATGGTATGAAATAATACATATACTAACAAAGCTAAATCTTCAAGACAACGCTGAGGTGTTTGTTTTATAAGTTGAAGATGGTTACATGAGACATAATAAAAAAGCAAGATTTTTCAGTGAGAATTTAATATCTATGTAAGTGCAAAGAAAAAGGATTTAAAGAATATACACCAAACTGATAATAATGGAAAATTACCTCTTGCGAAAAGAAATGGGACCGAGTAATTTCCTCACTACGACTTTTCTCAAAGAGCACGGATAATATGCTTAGATACGAATTTAACTTTTTCTAACGAGGATCCATTCTTAACATGTTGATTTGTGGTTGAGAACACTGTGGGATTTGGAAGTGTGGATTCAGAAGTCACTACCACAGACAACAGGTAGTTAAAATCCGGAGCAAACGGGATTGTCGAGGTGGAGGGAGGAAGGAAACGGGGAGGACGATAAAGCGAGTTACAGCAGGCACCTATTTCCCTGTTTGTAGCAACATAAGCAGCACAAGGGTTAACTAAAAGGGAGACGAAGTGACGCGCTTGCATATACAAGCTTAAGATACGAATTCGATCGAACAAAACATACACCACCAAGCCTAGCGGACAGTTTCCCGGGAAGGCACCAGAAGCTCCATTCCTGAGCAGTGCGCCGAGTGGGCGGTGGAGTATGGGGATCTCGCAGACGCAGAGGGTCGCGCACGACATTTGCGCACGCGCACAACCACACAACCGCACAGGAGCATCACCCAGATCTCGCTTAAAACGACTTGCAAGAGGTTGAGCCACTGATACCGTGTCTGAAATGCACCAGTTGTCTGAGCTGTATGAAGAAAGCAATGACCTGCAGATGGATGTGATGCCTCGCGAGAGTAACCTTCCGCAGATGGAGGTAGGCAGTGCGAGCTGGGCGCCGTCGGAGAACCCCTCCCACAACCGGGCCCCCCGCCACTGCTCGAGGAGGACACTGGCCTAATGGAGGAGGAGGGGGCCCAGCCAATAGCGGGGCCAGAGGGCTACCGAGGCCTTGCTAAGCGGCCCAGACCCGGGGGAGAGCCAGGCCAGGCTGCGGGCCCTGACTTCGAGAATGAGGGTCAGGAATTCGATGACTGGGAGGATGACTACGACTATCCAGAAGCGGAGCAGCTGAATGGTGCAGGCTACAGAGTATCAATGGCCCTCGAAGAAGCCAACAAGATGATTCTGAGAACGTCCAGAGCAAGAGAAATAGCCCTGGATGGTGGTTTTCATATGCATCAAGAGAAGACCCCGTTTGATCAGCTGGCTTTTATCGAAGAGCTTTTTTCACTTATGGTTGTCAGTCGTTTGACCGAAGAATTGGGATGTGATGAGATTATTGATAGTAGTTAAATGCAGTTAAAGAGGAGGAAACTACTTGAGGAGGGACCCAAAATTCCACTGTCTCGGGTTTATTCCAAATAGTTCTGTTCCAACGAAAAAGTTGATAAAAAAAAAAAATGTTTTTCTGTTTTGCAGAATAGACTAGGCAGTGACTGTACAGTTGTGAAAAAGAAATAAACTGTTAAAGAAAAAGGATCTTAGGACTGTTGAATCTTGTTTTCAAGAGTATCCTGAAATACCTATGGCTTTGACTTAGTTATCGATCCAGATTATTTTCTTTGCATTGGGGAAAATTCCATATATCACTGTAAGGAATGATTTTGCAAGAATAAGTCAAGACCAAGACAAATTGCTAGTACAACGGTAATTACTGATACTAATTACAAGAGGAAAAGTAGTATGTCCAACTTAAAATACCAGATGTCTTTAAGTTACTTGGACAGAAAGCCTATTGAGAAAACTTTGAAGGTTCTACTTTGTGATCTGTCCAAGGTATAGTTATCAAAGGCTAAATATTTAGTATATGACAATTGAACCTTCTTAGTATTCCAGAAGGGTAAGCAAACCCAGAAAGAAATATATATCCTTTGTAATGTATCTTAACATGTTTCCAAGGGCATCTGAAACTGTACATATATCTTGATCAATAATAAAGCTACTGTGATCTGTAATTCAAGAAAATTTATTACCTTGATCATTTTTTATAAGTCAGAAATGAAATCCTTATTAAATTTTCAGATTCAGATATTAAAAATACATGTAAAAGTACAAAGAAAACAAACTATTTCTAATACTCTCATATTTTAGGGAAATTTTGTTTTATTTTCTGGTTTTCATTGAATTTTACCGGGAAAAGACTGGTTGAACTTCATAACAAAAGAAGTGTTAAGTGGAAATTGTGAAATAAAAGGAATTCCCTACATTGAAAAAAGACATTATGAACAATTATGCCATCAACCTTTAAAGGTTTTAAACCTGTCCAGAAATTTCTGAAGTTTCCCTCTGTCTCCTCCTCTAATTAAGCTTGTTATTGCTTATTTACCAGCATTCGAGACAATAAAATTTCTTGTTCTGTGTATTTTGTTTGGCTAATAGTATTGCATACATACTTTATACACTATTTTTATTGTATCCTGCTTTTTAAATGTATTATCGCAACCACGTTATGATTTAAATTTAACCACTATAAGGTAAAGTGTTCCAGCTTCGGATACATGATTTACAACTTAATTTGTGGAAACTAAATTTAGTAAGTTCCTATATGAGAATTTGCTAACCTGGGAAAATAATGAGCATGTTGCTGTGGTTATTTTATTAGGGTTCTAAAGTTCTCTGATAATTATGTCAGAAGGCTGTGACCAGTAAAACTGAGCATATCAGCAGGTCTTGTGACCAGTAAAAAGGTACTAGATGTTCCTGCTCCATTATGGT
This sequence comes from Anoura caudifer, assembly GCA_004027475.1. Classification (NCBI taxonomy): domain Eukaryota; kingdom Metazoa; phylum Chordata; class Mammalia; order Chiroptera; family Phyllostomidae; genus Anoura; species Anoura caudifer. The sequence continues at coordinate 44,541 of PVKU01004578.1, forward strand.
AGCAAAAGACACATCCTATACAATACAACTCGGAGCCTTACAGAGGTGATTTGCTTTCTGTAAAACATGGGGACTGACAAGGATTAGCATAATCACTAACACTAGTTTGGTGGGGAGGAAGAGAGAGATGGGGGAGACTAGATAGGAGGTAACAAACTTAATCATGTCTCACTTCTTTGGCTACACTTTCAGACAACCTATAGCTGCAGTGACATGAGTCTGTGGATGAAGAGTCAATTGCTTGTGTGATGTGAATTAACGGTACTCTGAGAAGAAAATGAGGATGCCAGTACACAATGAACTGACCAGTTGCATTTACCTCCAGATAAAGATGTCAGGAAATAGGCTCAGAAAAAACAGGTCTGCACACCTGGAGGTGTAATTCTGTTTCTTTAGACTGATGGAAGCAAGAGAAGGGGAAAAGAAAAACATTCCCTGTTGGGTTTGAAGGCTTGTTTTGCAGAAAAAGAACTGCATTCTGCAGTTGACACTGAATGGGTGATTGTTGGTCTTAAAAATAGGCAGTGAACTGAGAGACTACTGAAATTAATAACTGGTAATTTGCTGAAGGTAGAAAATGGTAACATTTAACATCCCTGTCAGGGGTATAAAATCACTTGTATTTCTATAATACATTTATCACAGACTGGAACCAACCTACCTGATTCAAATCTAGGCTCCACTACTTACTAGCTTTGTAACTAGGTAAATTACCTAATATTTCTTCCTTATGGTTTTGAATTGAAAATAGGGATAATTAGATATATGTATATCTTCATTAAATGGGAACTAAAAGGATTCTGGGGAAATTCTGTTCCTGATTTTGTGATATGGGGAGAGGGAACTAAAGCTTATGAGTATGTAGTGTGATTTCAGGAGCATTTTCTGGATTTGTTCATAAACATTACAAATGTTTGGTTAAATCAGATATCCTACATCAGCTGCCCTAAGGACACAAGTCTGTTTTGTTTGGCTCATATTTCTAATTTTAATTTTTTTTTAAGATTTAGTTATTTTTAGAGAGAGGGGAAGGGAGGGAGAAAGAGGAGAGAAACATCAGCATGTGGTTGCCTCTTGCGCACCCCCTACTGGGGACCTGGCCTGCAACCCAGACATATGCCCTGACTAGGAATCAAATCAGCAACCCTTTGATTTGCAGGCCACACTCAATTCACTGAGCCACACTAGCAAGGGCTAATTTTAATTTTTTAATTATTTTTTTTATTTTATTGTTTACATTATTATAGTTGTCCCACTTTTTGCCCCATTGCCCCCCTCCACCCTGCCTGCCCCCATTTCCATAGTCCCCTCACCATTGTCCATGTCCATTGGTCCTTCATATATGTTCTTTGACTAGTCCCTTCACCTTCTTTCAGTCAGTCCCTGCTTCCCCCCTCCCCTTTTACAGCGGTTAGTCTGTTCCATAATTCTGTGCCTCTGGTTCTGTTTTGCTCATTCAATTCCTCTTACAAGTGAAATCATATGGTATTTGTCTTTCACCAACTGGCTTATTTCACTTAGCATAATAGTCTGCAGTTCCATCCATGTTGTTGCAAAAGGTAGGTATTCCTTTCTTTGTACGGCATATTATTCCATTGTGTAAATGTATCAGTTTTTTTTATCTACTCATCTACTAATGGGCACTTAGGCTGTTTCAAAATCTTGGCCATTGTAAATAGTGCTGCTATGAATTCTGTTAAATCAGTGTTTCAGGATTCTTTAGGTATGTTCCCAGCAGTGGAATTGCTAGGTCGAAAGGCAGTTCCATTTTTAATTTTTTTGAGGAAATTCCATACTGTTTGTCTTAGTGGCTGTACCAGTCGGCATTCCCACCAACACTGCACTAGGGTTCCCTTTTCTCCACATCCTTGCCAGCATTTGTTGATTTTTTAACAATGGCCATTCTGACCAGTGTGAGGTGGTATCTCATTGTGGTTTTAATCTGCATCTCTCTGATGGCTAGTGATGTTTAGCATTTTTTTTTCATATATCTCTGGCCCTCTGAATGTCCTCCTTAGAGAAGTGTCTGTTCAGGTCCTTTGTCCACTTTTTAATTGTATTATTTGTCTTCCTGGTGTTGAGTCTTACAATTCTTTATATATTTTTGAGATTAAACCCTTGTTCAATGTATCATTCACCAATATGTTCTCCCATACAGTCAGTTCCCTTTTCATTTTGATAATGGTTTCTTTAGCTGCACAGAAGCTTTTTAATTTGATATAGTACCATTTGTTTATTTTTTTCCTTTATTTCCCTTGCCCTAGGAGATATATTGGAAAAATACTAGTAGATAGGATATCTGAAATTTTACTGCCTATGTTTTCCTCTACGATTTTTATGACATATTTAAGTCTTTCATCCCTTTTGATAATTTTAATTTCTTAATTAAAAACCAACACTTCATAATCAAGAAAGAAGTAAAACTCACAAGTTTCCATTTTTCTCCCCACCCCCAAAAGTGGTAGATCTGGCAGTTCTTGACCTATACTGACATGGGAAGAAGCATCTGATTCACCTTTACATAGGGAAGGTCTTCTGTTTGCCATGTTCCCCAACGTTGTCTTGCTGACATGGAGTCCAAGTGGCACTCACCATTTATCACTGCACCTGCCCCACTGTGTTTTCTTGTACCTGAACACTGCATTACGCCTGGCCTCTGTAAATATGTGAGACTAAAGGATGTCTCTATTTTCTGCTTGTTTTAACCTCCTTATCTCTTTGTTACCCTTCTCAGTTTCAGTAGCTGTTAGAGTTGGTGGTAGGAGATGTAGAAATGAATAAAGAAATAGTAACTGGAAATTACTGAGACTGACAGTGTTGCTTAAGGCCCTAAAATACTATATTAAAGTATGTCAAGGAATCCTGTTACTTGAATTTTTATAACAAGGAGTATACAATAAGAAAAAAAACCTATAACTTGCTTTTCCAAAATGTATTTTGCCATCCCCAAATATGGTAAGTTTTTAAAACTTTAAGCATTGAGTGTTTAATTTTATTTCCTGCCTCTGAGGTCCTATCAGACATTTTCTAGAAGTGAACAGTTACATTTTCAAAGTTTTCAGTGGCTGAAAATAAATGTGAACCCTCTGACCCATAAAATATCTGTCATCAGTGTATATCTATAAACTTGAACCTGTTTATGTTTTCAGTCCAGAGTATATCTTAGAAGTCAAGGGGCAGGAGGCATTAGTATATCTTTGTATTTATCTTAGAACTTCAAAAGATCCCTTTTTTAAAGAAGAATATAATTAATAAATCCTTTGCTCATTCTACATCATAAAGTCACTTCTCTACTGCCTTCATCCTTCAAACCCTTCAGTTGCTCTTTTTATGGAACATATAAAGCTTCTTGAGTTTAAGCCTCTGGAGTGTGGCACATCTTTTTGTACACCTCTCCCCAAGCCATTTCTCCCAGGCCTGCAGAATACTTTAAAATTATTTTAACTATTATGTATCGCTGAGATCCTAATTTTAGTCCCCATTCCAGCAGTGAGCTGATCACAACCCCATTCCATGTCACCAGTGAAGAAAACGTGTGATTCACTCCCAAAGGCACCTCATTGCTATAACTATTGGTAGCAGAAGCCACCCAAGCCCACTGTCCCTCCTTCTGTCCTTCAAGAATGATTATGGGTGTGTGGCAATACCACCTCTAAGTGCAGTGACCTGGGGAAAAAGTTAGTGGAGGAGAAAGAAATTCTGAGAGTAAACTATACCCACCACAACCCTATTATTCCTAAATTCCCCATACCTCAGGCACACTGTGGAAAAAGCCATTTTTTGAAATGCTCATTAGATTCTACACATAAGGCTGTCACCATATTGGCTCCAGCTCTACCTCCTTCCCTACAATACTCAAATAATTCAAGGGCTCCCATGTTCAATGACATCTCATAACTAAAAGCATTAAGCACTGCTGGTACCATATGCATGGGTGAAAACTAAAAATAAATTTTAAATCTAAAAATGTCTGGAAGGCCAAGCATCTGAAATACTGAAGGAATGTTTTACCTTCCACCCCGATATGTTGCATCTTTTAAGCACAGCCCCAAATGTTCTGCTGTCATTATACCAATGGTACCACCTCTCTTGAAAACCAATGAGGACCCAATTGGACAGAAATCTTCTTTGATCTGTTTCATGTTAAGCACCTTCCTCTGTGATGATTTATACTACTGTGTAATCAATATATTTTATTCTGCTTTTGAAGTTAGAAAATAAAGCAGCCCTCAAAACTACAATAGAATTTTTGGCAAAAATGAAAGTCAAAATGTACATAACTATACTTATATATTACTGACAATTCTATAATTTTATATAGTATGGTTCCCCTGTTAAGTACTGAGTGTATGAAAAGGTCTCGAAGAATGTTGGAGTAAATAATAATGGGTATCATATGACTGGCATTGTGCTAAGTGATTTACATCCATGATCTTACTTCATCCCCTAAATAACCCTGTGAGACATACAATTGCTAAATCCATCCCCTCAGAAACTCTATGAATAGGTCCTATAACCCTCATTTCACTGATGAGGAAAATTCAGTGGCAGGGTAACTTGCTTATTCATAGCAAAGCCAGGATTTCAACCCATGTGTGACCTCAGAATTTCTTACTGTTTTATCATTGCCAAGTACACATTAAACCTTCCATGAGTCCCTCATCAACATCTCTCTGTACAGTAAAACTTAAATATTAAAAATCTCAAATCACTAGAAATTGGATAAAAACTAGACTAATCCACATAAATAAACTGATACAAGGAAGTTAGTTTAAAAAGTAAAAAGCAAGTCAAAAGATGTTCTCTTTTAAGGTACACCGTTGGCCCAATGCCTGTATGCTTCGGCAATACTGTTCTTTGAAAAATAAGTTTAACAGTGAAAACTCAGGCACACCATAGTATCATAAATAATCAAAGATGAGAAAATTATGTTTATACAGTAACATTTTAGAAAGCTTTCAACCTCAAGGGCTTTAAGAAAATGTTTTCTGCTTAAATTTCATTTTGCTAGAACATTAACCCTAATATCACCCTTCCTCTGTCCTTAATTCTGATAATGAAATTGCTTTTTCTTCAAAGATGGTTGGTGGAGAGGAATAAATGACTGATTGAAGGATAGAAATTGCCAAATGATATTTGCTATATTCTTTGTACCTTGGTTCTTATTACAAAGTTAGTTAGGTAAAGGGAAAGTACGCAAGCAGTCAAATGGCCCTGTGATGGGTTAGAAGTGCTGTTCTACTTTTTGTTATATAAATCCTTCGCAGGTTTTTCTCCTCTCTGCCTTAGTAAATTAGGCATAGTCTGTCTGAAACTTCATTTTCTTTATTACGCCTAGGATCCTCCAGAGAAATAGACAATATGTGAATCTATAACTGACATCCACGATCTTACCTGTTGGTTGTCAGGATTCGTCAGTGTGAGGCTGCACGTTGAGATAGTCAGTTTTGTATTCATTCCCGAAAACTGCAGATTACTTTTGCCAAGAACTGTTGATAGGAATTTAACTGGAGGCTTTAAAAAGAATAAACAACACTCTAAGTTATGAATTTTTGTTAAAGAATGAATGTTCTTTAAATGTTAAAAAAGTCAAATGAGATGAAATGATTTTTTATTAAAAACTTTTTGAAAATTGGAATACAGTAAATTCTTTAGTGAAATTTTACCCCCTCAGAACTTTTCTCATACATTCTTTTCTCCCAGTATTGGGAGTATGGGCCTGGTTTACATAAAAGGAATTCCTGTGACAGTTTGGACCAGCTGAATTCTCAAGCCCTTTTGGACACCACAAGTATTAAAAAAGGGAAAAGTTGCTTGGTTTCTTGTGATGACCAAGAATATAAAAAACAATATACAAAAACTTATGGGATGCAGCAGTGCTTAAGCAGAGAATTTATAGCTATAAACACATCAGAAAAGAAAGATCTTAAATCAACAACCTAGCTTTACAACTGAAGGAACTTGAAAAATAAACCAAACCTAAAACTAGCAGAAGGAGAGAACAAAAATGAAGATTGAAGCACAAATGATAGAAAGATTAGAAAAAGAAAAGAGAAAATCAACAAAACCAAAAGTTCGTTCTCCACAAAGGTCAAAATTGACAAACCTTTAGTTAGATGGACTAATAAAAAAAGAAATTTACATAACTAAGATCAGAAATGAAAGTGGGGACCTTACTGCTGATTCAACAAAATAAAAAGAATAAGAGCACTATAAACAGTTGGATGCCAACAAGTTGGATTACCTAGATGAGATGGACACATTCCTAGAAACATTAAACCTACCAAGACTAAATCATGAACACAGAAAATCTGGATAGACCTGTAACTAGTCAAAACAAATGAGTGTTGACAAGGATATGGGCAAATGGAAATCCTGTGCACTATTGGTATGAATGTAAAATGGTGCAACCACTATAGAAAATGATATGGCAGTCCCTCAAAAAACTAAAAATAGAATTACAATATGACCTAGTAATTCCACTTCCTGTTATACATCCCAAAAAACGGAAAGCAGACTTGAACCAAATATTTGGATCTCTGTATTCCTAGCAGCATGATTCACATTAGCCAAAATGTGGAAGCAACCCAAGTGTGCATCAATAGATAAATGTATAAACAAAATGCATTTTGTACATACAATGGGATGTTATTCACCCTTAAAAAGTAAGAAATTCTGATACATGCTACAACATGGACGAACTCTGAGGATATTGTGCTAAGTGAAAAAGACAAATAGAGTATGAGTCAACTTATATGAAGTACTCAGTAGCCAAAGTCATAGAGACAGAAAGTAGAATGGTGGATGAAGTGTGATTCCTGTTGCCTATTATCTTTATCCCAATAAAGCAGAGTTCCTTTCTCTCATTCTCTCCACCCCCACCCAACACACACACACACACACACACACACACACACACACACACACACAGTGGAATGGAGAAAGGAATGGGAAGTTACTGTTTACTGGGTATAGAGTCGTGGTTTTACAAGGTGAAAAGAGTTCTGGAGATAGTGGTGTTGATTGTGCAACAACATGAAAGTACTTTATATCACTAAACTGTACACTTAAAATTGGTTAATAGGTAAACTTTATATTATGTATATTTTACCACAATTTTTTAAATTGGGGGAAAAGAAAGTATAAAAAACAAAAAGTAATTGGAAGAGTCCATGGCATGTATTATTCAATAAATGCTAGCTTATAAAAATTAAAATGTTCTTTTTTTATTCTTTAAAGATGTACTTTATGGAACAATAACAGCCTGATTTGTTTTGTCTTATGTTTAGGTATGTGGGCTCCCTACTCCTGAAATGAGAAAGTCTTAAATGAATGAGCCTGTTTCTTGGGATCATCTAGTTGATACATCCTGTTCATAGAGGTTCTGAGAAGAAGGAGGATGCTGGAGGCTACTTGGAGGCCATGGGTTCCGTCAAAGAAACTAGAAATAGGCAGTTCTAATTCAAAGGCCATCTATTGGAGTTTTCCATACCATGTGGCTCATCTGAGTCATTCTGGGTTACTCTGGGTTCAGATCTATGCAATGTGATGGGGAATGATGATGAACAAGGCAGGGTGGTATGGAAATAGAGCACAAAGATGGGGTTGCCTTCTACAACATGCTCTGATCTTCACTCTAGTGACACAAGGCAAATCCCTCTTGGAACCACAGCTTAGAAGCTGGCAAAATGAGATGGTTGGACTGGAAAATACCTAAAAATTCTTTCCCTCTTAAATAGTTCACATTTCTATGATGTATATAGTTATCTTAAGAGCCTTTACATCCCTTTTGGACTTTTCAAAGCAACTAAACATTCTAGGTTTAAGAGCTTAATAACAATAATTCTAATTACCATTGTTGAAAGTCTAAAATGTGACAGACACTGAGTTAGGTACTCTGTGGACATCATTTTATTTAATTCTTACACAACTTTATAAAGTACGTGCTATTTTCTCTCATTTTACAGATGAGGAAACCAAGGACCCAAAAGGTAAAGTGATGAAGTGACTTGTCCAAGGTCACACAGTTGGTAGTGTTAAAGAGAAAAACCACAGGCCCAAATGGAGTCACTTGTGCTAAAGCCCATGACACTGAACCTAAACTTAATGCCTGACCTAAGTGCAGTTTCAGCCTTCTCCAGGAATGCAATCTTAATCTGTCACTCTGGAATTTTCCGGCCAGTACCAATAAGGTAGTCTCTCACATGGGCGCTCAGCATCCTGAAAAGGAAACTGAGGCAATTTCCCTAGTAAGACCCCTGATTTTCCCTAATGGAAGGTAACCTTGCCTAAAACAGTAGTTTCTTTTGGTCTTTTTTTGCTAATAACTTTCTTGTCTGGCACAGTTTCTGCCTATAAAAGCCTTCTACATTGTACAGCTTCTAGGAGCACCTCTCTATTTATCAGACGGGATGCTCCCCAACTCATGAATCACTCAGTAAGGCCAATTCAATCTTCAAATTTACTTGATTGACTTTTTGTTCTCTAAAAGAAGGAGGCAGAGGCAGGATTGAAACCCAAGTCTGTCTAACATCAAAACTTGTGCTCTTTCATCATTAAAGCTCCTTCTATATGTGTGTTATCATCTCACCTCTACCAGCACCCATGTTTCCATTTGAAAATAGGCCAAGGAACTGAAAATGTCTAAAATGTTAAAATGCAGAATGCATACATTACTTGTACTGAATACACGTAATATTCAAATTGGAAGGCACCAAACTGGTCATCTGGTTCAGCACTGTAACTACAGGAACAAGAATGGAGTCTCAGAGAGAGGAGAGACCACGTTCAAAGGAAAAGAAAGACCCAGGCCTGGACCCCAGACTTTCTGACTCGAAACCCAGGTGCTTCCTCAGCCGCCACTCTGGGCACCGCCATCTAAGACAGTGTCAGGCAAGTCAGAAAACTTTGAGGGAGGAGTGTAACTTTGAGTTGATCTCTAATATCGTGCCAACTAATAAAGGCCATTCTGGACCTTAAGTTATATGGTGGAATGGACTAACAACTATTTTGATATCATCTTACCCATAGTTGGGAAAATATAAAACAAGAAAACCACACCGATATTTACCTTTCGCTTTTTTATGGCTCCATTTGCCCCAGGGACAGCTTCACACAGGCGACTTATTGCTTCCCTATGGAACAAAAACCATATAAAGACTTAGCATACTACCTGTCACACAGTAAATGTTCAATAAATGTTAGCAAGTATTATGAATAAAATGTACACATGTATAATGGTGATTCTGAAGTAAACAACCTTCCCCGCCCCCATGGGAGAAAATAATCACGTTTGGTACTTCTGCAGTTCAAACCTAAGAAAGCCCAACAACACCCCAATACAGAAAAACTGCTTTACAAGATGCAGTTCCACCGTTCACCTTCAACTCTTTTTCTTCACTTGTATTTTCAGGTTTGGTTTTTAGTGTTGTTGATTTTTAAACAGAAAAGAGGGGCAGAATTTGGGAATATTTTGCAGTTTACCTTTAGCATAATCCTCTCTGTGGCATTATGAATTAAAAGCTTCATAGTATCTCAGCACCAAATACAATTACATAGGAAAGAACCTGACACTAGAGGAAGTTTGAAAGGACAGGGAGAGAAGTGAACTTCAAGGTGGTCTCAAATGGAGCCTTATTGACTAAATTACTACAACAAGCCGTTGAGCTTTCGTGTAATTTCACAGAAGAAAAGAAAATCAATAACAAATTTCCTCCTTTGTTTATTTTTCTGCCTTACTATATATTGGACTTCCTGAGAGAAAGGAACCACTAAAGTAAGTAGTTGTTCCTTAATGGAAGTGGCGAACAAGCTGGCGCCCTCCTCTCCAGAAATGCAGTTAGAACTAAGAGCTTTTGTCTCTGGGACTCAGCATTCATAACCACCCGAGCTTTCACTCGCGTAACATGAACCCTCGTCATGTGGCTTTCAACACACATATTAAACTTTTCACAAAGCAAATGGAAATCTCTAAGCTCTTTTCCAGACTCCCTAGAGACCACTGTTTAAGTTAGTGAACTATATTAACACACACACTATGTTTATATATATATATAGTATTTCATGAAAGTATCTTCTATGAGATGTTTTAGAAGGGAGGGGCAGTCAGAGGAGAGAGAGAGACAGCGGCAGAGAGAGAGAGACTAGCAGAATTCCCAGAAATTCTGGGCATCATTGTGATTTATAATGTATGTTTTAGTTCCAATTCTTTTTTTTTCCTGGATAAATGAAACTCTTCTGAAGGTATTATCTTGTCTGCTTTTTTCAAAATTACCTGCAACTAAAAGATAGAATGACTTTTTGGTTTAGCATATTTTCTTGGGATTTTATATGTATTGTTTCTCTAGAATTCCAAACTTTGTCTCTGCAGTCAAACAGAAGGATAATATAGAGGGTTGGACTATTTTGTATGGTTAGTTGATGTTTTCAGTCATCTTAATGTTTAATTAATAATTGATGAGACATATACAATTGGTCCAAATTGGTCTCTGGTTGTACCAAAATAACTAGTGCAGGCACCCCACTATGTTTTTGGTATTTAATAAAGAAGTATTTATAAGAATGATATTATCAGGCCCTTCACTCCATGAGAGCCTACTGGTCTACTGGAGTGCTTTGGTCTAAAAGGCTCCTTGTAAATGGTTTGCAATAAAAGTAGAAACAAAGGTAGGCATTGAGGCTGCTAAGTATAATAATAGTTATTATTAGAAGTTGTTACTTTTTATATAGTACTCTGTGGTTTTACAGAGTGCTTTCCCAGACATTGGGGTTTTTTTTTATTCTTATACCAACAGTTAATATGCTCTAACAAAAAGTAAAGTTGTGAATTTGAATTAAAGCAGGTGCTTTATAGCATGAGCAGCTCTTGAGAGTTTGGAAAGATGGAGCTTCCTGGCAGAGTGGAGTTTGGGAATTCTGCACAGAAGGAAGATTCTGTGCAAAGGTACCAAAACATAAATAATCACAATATGAAGGGAACTACAAGTCCTCTGTGACTTGCTAGAGCATAAAGTGAGGTAGAGCAAGAGTGAATAAGGGTTCAGCGGAGTCTGAAAACTTCTTCAGTAAAGGATAAGACAGGAAATATTTTAGAGTTTACTTATTGCAACTACTCATCTCTGCTGTTGTAACTCAAATTCTCTTGATAGACAACTTTGCTCAGAAGAAAAAAAGAGGAAACTTGTGCTTATGAACTTGCTTTTAAAAAGTGGTTCTATTGTACACCATGTTCCTAGCAGTACTATTCACAATCGCTAAAACATAGAAGCGGCCCAAGTGCCCATGCGTAGGTGAATGGATAAGCAAATTATGGTATCATACATACAGACAGTGGAATATTACTCAGCCTTAAAAAGGATGGAAATTCTATAACATGCTAAAACGTGGATAAACCTTGAGGACACTATGTTAAGTGAAAAAAGCCTGTCACAAAAGGACAAACAATACATGATTCCACTTATAGAAGGTACGTGGAGTGGTCGAAATCATAAAGACAGAGAGGAGACTGGTGGTCACCGGGGGCCTGGGGGAGGGGACAATTGGGAGTTACTGTTGAATGGGTACAGGCTTTCAGTTTTATAAGGTCAAAAGAATGATGGGGTTGGATGGTAATGATGGCAGCAAAACAATAAGAATTTATTTAATAGCACTGACTATACACTTACAAATGTGTTAAGACAGTAAATTTTACGTTATATGTATTTTACCACAATGAACAAAGAAAAAATATCAAAAAGTAGTTATTAATTTGAGACTCTGAAGAGAGTCACACACTCTCCAGTAAAAGACCTGTTCGTACAAACTTTTCAATTAGAGGGCCCACCTCCCCACCCCGGCCCTGACCATCACCCCCAGAAAAACCATTTGTGGGCCTCTTGGGAATCCACAGATCCTTAGTTAAGAACCACTGCTTTAAAATAACTTCTCAAATTCTGCTTTCTTTGCTGATATCAGTGTTAATACATCTCCTGAAACTCCAGCCTGGGAAGACAGATACATGCCTGCATTTTGTTGCCTTTCTTTACAAAGATCTTTTCTTCCCCTGAGACCAGGACCAAGAGATTGACTAATATTTTCAAGAACAAAAGTACTTTCAGTGCTTTTTTGAAGTTTCAGCTACCCCCTCCGACCTAAAGCACTGACTTTACAAATGCTGAGGAAAAAGAAAACAGAGAACCCCATGCAGGGATTTCTCGCAGGGCTGAGGGTTCTCCCTCCATCCCCAGCTGCCCAAGCAGCCTGCATTGCTGCATAACCCTTTTCCAGAGCTGACCTGCTCTGAGATATTCTCCAGCAGCAAACCTTCAGCAAACATCTTCCCTTAGAAGAGCAGAACTTTTGGAGTTTAAAGGGCTAAAGATTTCCACCCTGGGAGCCTGTGCTAGAGGGAAAGCAGGAGGAACGCCCACGGCACCAACAGTGGCCACTTTGTTTATTGTTTTGACACATGAGCGGGAAGGGGAGAAGTGGGCTGATGTAAGAGAATGAGAATGCAATTGAAGATTTGCTTTTAAGCATATAAAACCCTGCCTACGCCATAAGACCAAAAAAGATATTTTGTCTGTCTTAACGGAGTCCAAACTAATCATGCAAACAAAGCCACCTTTCTTCATCAACCCACGGTCACTACAGTACTGAAGTTACAATTTTTCTGTGTCTTTAACACTTAAACAGTTAAGCTCCTGTGGAAGCAATGTTGCCTAACTCCTCCCCGCTCCCCTTTACTTTTAAGTTTGGAAGGCAATATCACAATCCAAGACAAAGTGGAGCATTTACTGGGGGGTGGGGCTGTGGGACAAATTGTTTCTAGTGAATATCAAAATGCATTTCTTCAGTAAAATAGGAAAGCCAGAAAATGTGTAACACGAAACCAGGCAAATGGCCCACTGGAGTGGTTACAGGCAGCTCTCTCCACCTCCCTCCACACAGACACATACGCGCGCACACACACTGAAGGAGCAGCTTCAGTTTTGTCCAGGCTGACAGAAATGAGGATAAATTTTAATCATAGCCAGAGCCTTTCCAAAACAATGGTCAAAAAGATTTAGGCAGACAAAGCCTAAATTTTCCCAATTTCACCCGTATTTCCCAGGGGACTTTCCCTTCCTTATCATCTCCAACGTGAATCCTTCAAGAAATCAGTGACCAATATGGAAGGGACAATTGTCACTTGAAGGTCTCAAACAGCCTTCATATTGATAAATGAGGGGACTTGTAATTCAGACTGTACATCAGTGTGGTATTATGTTGTTCTGATTGTTCTAGGGAAACTAGTACCTTTTTAAAAAATCTCTGCCTTTAGAACATCAAGGCTCAATGATTCTTGTGTTCAATTTCATTCAGCTTGGTGAAACTAAAGTCATCCTAGAACTTGTGCGAGCCCTCAGACAGGACACTTTAGACCAGGAGCTGGCCTCCACGGCGATAAGCACACAATGAATGCAGTCAGTGCCCAGAGAACAGCTGAAAACGGAAAGCTTCAAACTCCCTTTGTGCTGCTATCAAGGGCATCGCCCAGGCACTCAAGGAGGGTAGACTGGGCCCATAAAATACATCCTTTCATTTTAGAAAGGGGCACTTGGGTCCAAGGGTGGTCAAATAAAACCCTCCAGTACTGCCCACAGCATCTATTCTCACACTGACTTATCGCACCACTCCATTCAGCCTGAATCATATTTAAAATCTGATTCTAAAGTACATTTGCAATTCTACCCTGCTCCAGCAACCACAAAACACAGGTTGCTCTGTCCACTCCGTGATTCTGCCCTTTGGCTCTGATGCAAATGTTGACCCATCAACTGAACTATAACGAAGCACAAAGACCATCCTGCCCCCCACCCCCAATATGGCACCTCCCCTGCAGGTCTCCCCTAGTGAACAGAAACGAAGTCATTTTCTCCTATCCTCACAACGATTTCCTGTAATAAATCACACATTTCAAAATGCAAACACCTGTAACCGCAAACTGATGGCTTACACACCTTCAAAATATTTAAGCCCTATGAAAATGACACCAGAGAAATGGGCTTGGTTTCATATGAAACACACTGGAATTTGTAAATCCAAAAGACTCTTCTCCTTTACCTTAAGATAAACTGGATTTTCTAAAACTACTCTGTTTGATAAAACATTCAGAATACTATGAAAGTACATGTTTTGGAGCCGGAGAGTGTACTAATCAGTGTGGTCACTTAAGAGTCAAAGCTCATTTTTTAAAAAACAAAACTGATCCAAGCTAGTCACTCACCGTATTCACCACATTTCACTACAAATAATGTTGACTGACTTAGAAAATTAGGCCTATCATCAAAAAAGAAAGATTGGAGCTATTTGGATATTTAAAACAGTTTGCCATGGAGGTGGTATACTGAGGAAGGCAGAAGTCAGTGGAATGATACAACTTCCACCATTGCTTAAAAAAAAAAAATTCTTAAGGGCCTTTTGAAGTACTATACACACACGACTTTATTTGAGAACTCCATTGTTTTTTTAATGTGCGTGCGCACCTCCAGAAGGACTCAGTAACAGGCCTACCCAGCTGCATCCACTGCGGGAAATGATGGGCGACACCTGCGGCCCGCACACCTGCTAGGCATTCACTGGTGTAAGCACTTAGGCAAATGGTGATCAAGTTTTAAAGTTCTCAAGAATCAACTGGGATGCTGGTTAAAATGCAGATTCCTGGGATTGAGTCTACAGATTCCAATTCTATACATCTGGGTTGGGACCTAGGAATCTGCAGTTTAGCAAGCCTCCCAGGTGATGCTGAAGCTGATCAGTTCATGGACCACACAGCTGATTAGAACATCTACTTGGACTCACTGCCCAGGAGGATGCCTAGTGCTGTGCTCTACAGCTCTGGCTGGATGGTTGCATTAGTGGGTGCTACAGAATTGGGTCACCTGTTTCTAGCAGCCAGGGTAAGGGAGGAAGGCCACAACCACCCATACATTGGATGATGTTCCATTTGGGTGCAAATCTGTCTTCAACTTAGTCACTCAGTATGCTGGATTAAATATTTGGTATAATCCACCCTTTCCTCCTCCCTTGGTTCCCTTCATCCCTGCCACTTCCTCATTGGGGAGATGAACCATCTGGAGGTCTTGAACCTCTTTGCTCACATCACCCCCGGCACACACAGGTGATGAGTGACCTGCATTTTCTCTCCCATCTGGCAGCCTGGGTGGTGAGAGGTCTAGTCCATCTGCCCCTCAAAATGCACTTATGCTCTAGGCAGTGGCTCTGGACCTTGGCTGGACACTGGGGAAACATGGAGGAGATTTAACAAATCCTGAAGACTGGGTCTCATCTCTGAACACACTGACTTAACTGGTACAGGGTGGGGCTTGGGGACTGGGAGTTCTAAAAACTCCTGCAAGTGTTTCCAACGGAGCTAAGGCTGCGAACCACTCAATACCAGCATTCGACAAGCGTTTGTTGTAAAGGGCTAGATAGTAAAAATGTTAGGCTTTGTGGGCCATACAGTCTCCATTGCAACTACTCAACTCTGCGGTTGTAGTTTCAAAAGCAGCCACAAACAATTTATAAATAAATGGGTGTACTTGTGTGCCAATAACACGTATAGATACTGACATTTGAGTTTCATATAATTTCCACATTCGCAAAATATTCTCCTTTTGATTTTTCCCCTAACAATTAAAAAATGTCACAAGCTATTCTTGGCTCAAAAGGTGGCAAAACCAAAAATCAGGCAGTGGGCTGGATTTCACCAGCAGGCTGTGGCTCGTTGGCCCATCTTCTGGAAAGATGAGAAATGAATGTAAGAGGCTTTGGGGTCAGGTCTGCTATTCGCTTGTGCATGGCAGGAAACCTGTTAGAATACAACCTTTCAATCTTTACAGATGAGGATTCACATGTCTTTTGGATGTGGTCTTGTTCAGTTTCTTGGTACAGGAAGCTAGACTTAATAAGAGATGAGTCTTGTACCGTGTAAACAGAAGGATTATGGAACTCCTTGTACAAACTGTAAATTATTATCCTCCTTTCTTTTTCCCTCCTACCAGCATGCAGTGGAGGGAGAGAGCGGGGAGCTAAAATTCTTTTTAAAAAATATCAACTAAGCTTCATTATGTGACACGATGTGCATAATCCAGTACAAAGTGCTTGGGAAAATACAAAAGAAATAAAAGTGCAAAATTACAGTAAATGATAAAAGGAAAGAAGTCAGGGGCTTTAATTTATCTATAACTCCTCTAGAATAACAGAGAGTGCAGGAAGCTGGTTAAGTGGCTCTGCCATCAAACAGCCATTGCTACAAATCTAGCTATTTCTTATAAACTCTGTGAGCTTGAGCAAGTTTTTGAAGCTCTTTATGTCTCCATTTCCTTTATATATAAAGTAGGAATAATAATAGTGCTTTAAACAAGGCCTCCATAAATGCTAGCCATGATCATTGCTTTATCCTAATAATTTCTGCCTGCTTAAGAACTGGGTCTAGGGGTGTGGGGAGGTAGAAAAGGGTAAAGTGGGGATTAACGATGATGGAAGGAGACTTCACTTTGGGTGGTGAGCACACAGTACAACATACAGATGATGTATTTTGTGTGTGTGTATATATATATATAACTGCATACCAGAAACCTCTATAATTTTATTAACCAATGTCACCCCAATACATTCAATAAAAAAGTAAAAAAAAAAAAAACACAATAACTTGGTCTAACCTGCTTTTTACAACACCTCATTCCCAGCAGAGCATTCTTATGTGTTATAACCGGAATGCTTCAGATACTATGTTGTATAAGAGGTCCAACTCTGTCTGTCGTGCAAATAGTAATGGCTGGTACAAGTTTCTAGAAAGGTAGAAGGCCTATCTGATTTTCTTTAGATAACCCATGGCACATAGCAGGCTTCCTTGGACATATAGTGTGTTCAATACATAAATGTTTAGACAGCTCTATGGCATGAAAATATGTACAATCCTTGTCCTCCCATATGACCCACACGTCATTCAGAAGAGAAGTCCTCATTCCCAGTTGTTGGAGTGTTCACTGCTAGTAGCTCACAGCTGAGTTCCCAGAAAGTGTCCTCTCTCTGAGGCAGTTACCTTGCCTACAGATATGTCTCCTTCCCAGAGGCAGGAGGCAACCAGTGACAAGTCAATACAGGGTTCTTAAGGCCTGGTCTGTTTGCCCAGCAGATCTGCTGAAGCCTTTGTTGAGTCAGCAGCACCATTCAACTTGCCCCCTGCCCAGTCTTGCACCCCTCATTCCCATGGGGTCTTGAGAGCCCTCCCAGTAAACTTTTTGCATTTAACTCTCCATCTAAGGTCTGTTTCTAGGTGCAGCCTAACTCTGGCTGAGCTGCTGCCTGAATTATGCTACTTTACATTGGTACATATGCTTAATTAGAGGACATCTTTCCTTCTTTTTTTTTTTTGTAGTTGAACTTCAGCAGGTAAGTTTAATGATCAAAACTTTCTTTTTAAGAATCTGTGTTATCGCAGATGACAGTGTAAAAATCATTTGCAGAGAAATTTCATAAGCGGTTCAGATGATCTGGATCAAAAAGATCCACCTTCTTACTGTGAAAACATATGTGAACATATACATTTTCCTAGAGTAGATGCAGCTCTCACAAGACACAACTCATGTTTAATTAAAGGGGTCAGAGCTGAGTGCTACTCCATCAGGCCTTTCTCAGCTTTGCTGAGGAGAATACCGACAGGAAATGAAACATCTGTGTGGCAGGTAAAGACATGCACCAACTGTCCTGTGTTTTCTTTGGCCACAAAGCTCTCTTTTTATCTAAGGCTGAGATTAGCCTTTAATGAATTTTGAGTGTTTTCCATCTAGCTCACTCTTCCCCAAAAAACTGTATCCTGATTTTTCTGGCTACATATACATACACATACATATACATACACATACACATACACATACACATACATTACATATACATTTACATTTACATATACATATAGCAGAATTAAAACTTGCTGCTCTGGGATTCCCTAGGCTTTTTACCCTTGTCCTCTCAAAAACAAAATAAAAACCTCATGCTCTTTGGGATTTTCTGGGGAACCACCTTTCCAAAACTAGGGGTTTCCATATGATTTACAGTCCAACTGGGGACCTCATTTTGAAACCATTGGGTAGGCTTCCCTTATACCTGGGGCCTCAAAGAGTGGCAACATCTGGGAACTTGTCAGACACGCAAATTCTTGAATCAAAAACTGGGAGTGGGGCCCAACATTCCGCTTTAACAAGCCCTCCAGGTGACTGACTAATTCTCTTGTAGGCCAAAATTTGAGAACCACCATTCCACACGATCTCTTTTTTGCTCAGCAGAGATCAGAAAAGGACACTGAAGGTATCCACACCCACAGATTTAGGAGCCTCTGTGTGAAAAGTCTCCCAGAGGGAACTTGCAGACCAGGAATCTGGCTTCTTGAATCAGGCCAATTTCCTGCCTGAGGATGGAGTGTTTCCTTATTCTGTCTCTTCTGGCTTTCAGCATTTCCCTGAGTTTTGTTCCTTAACATTCTCATTCTGATTGAGGCATAACACACAAGAGTCAGATGGATATGATTTCTGGTTCCACCACATATTAACTTGCTAGGTGACCTTGGTGAGTTCTGCAATGTCTCAGTATCCTCATGAGCACAATAGGTTTAATAGGAACATTTATTTTATAAACATTAACTTCTGTGATGATGATGATGATGATGATGGTAGCTATTAATTAATAATAAACTGCTCAATGCACTTTTTGCTAATAACTAAAAATCATGTTTGAGTCCCTGAACTAGAAAGCAGTGGAAGTTTAGCCAGTTCTATGTGGACTGAGAAATCCTACTCTTCACCTGAATCAACTCCTTGGACCCCCAAGGCTCTCTGAACCAAAATGAGCATCTTCAGTGAATTGTAGACCTTTGTTCAGTAATATATGCAAATGGCACCATGTGCCAGACAGTCTATTACGGAACCAGGGACCTGCCAATTGTCTAAGAGCTCCTCATTCTGGAATTTGGCCTAATTAAGGATACCAGATTCCATGTTTATAGATTGTTTAGTTCTTTTCTCTGACTACCAGCAGTGACCATAGGGCCTTCAAGACCCCCAGGGTCATGTCAATATCTGTGAGAAGCCCTGAAGCCTCTCTGTTAATAAATATTTATTAGTCCAACTATGCCCCACAGACTATGGCTCTGACAACTGCCAGACCATGGACTAGGCCCACAGATCAGGGAACCTTCAAGCCCAAAGATGATGCATGATGGAGCCCTCATGATTGCTCCATTAAAACAGAACCACAGGGACCCAATTTCTTCTCAGCCAGACACAGTCTGGGGCACTCTCTGAGTTTCCTCAAGAGGCTCCCATGCAACTGCAACATAAGCGTTTCCAGAACAATGGTTCCAAAGGCCTATTCTACTTGCACTGTAAAATTATCAGACCAGAAGGTGAGCACTGTGTCCATCAAAATCAAAATTAGAAACCCACTCTCTTGCTCCTGGAGAATGTTTGCAGAGTACAATTGAGATTGCTTGGTGTGCTACAAATATTCAGTACTAACTCCCAAAGGAAGCCAAAATAGACCACAAAAGGGAGAGAGATACTTGAATGCATTCTCATCTGGCTCTACATGTTGTAAAGACAGCCTGGGGTGGAGGGAGCAGGGAAGGGGTGGGGGATCACTGGATAAAGCTATTTCATTCTGCAGTCAGATCTAAAAATAATGAGGTCTCCCCAAAATGCATAGGCTTTAACATTCATGCATTTTAAGCACTGAATTAATTTGTTTCTCCTCAAACACTTGAGGCCATTCACTGCCATCCATCCTTGGACAGGGACAGACAGCTAACTATTCTCACTTGGGTCACTGAATGTATGTATGTATATCATCTATTTGAGAATGTATGTTTGTAGTGTATGCATATGTGTGATAATATCTACACATCTGTGAGTTTTTATATATTCATACAGATAAGATAGCAGGCCCTGATTTTAGCTGCAACATATTTTTAGAAACCACTCCATAAAGTAGATCATATTTTCCATGGAAAAGATGCTATAATTGGGAATTTCATTCCTGACCAATGGCTTTTTGGCAAATAAAATATAGAAACTATAAACAGTCTGTCATGGAACAAAAAATAATAACCATTTTACAAACCTCTATAAATAACTAAAATATTAAAACAATGCCCTATATCCTAGAAAAAGAGGGAAAACAAATACAGTGCCTACCCATGTGGTCTCAAAGTGTTCTTCACCACACAGAACACAGCTCCTTTGAATTAGGTTCTAAAATTAGTGCACTAGCTGTAATAGCATGAGACATTCAAGTAATAGCTTTGCCAATTTTAAATTTTAGTGGACCATTTTGGAGATGACTTAAATAGTCCCAGTCCCAATATCTCCCCACTTCCGCTCTGTCTCTCTCTTGTCCAAAGAAATTGATCTAATGTCTTCATTTCCCTTTGATGTAGAAATCCATCTTGAACTGCATCTACCACCTCCATTTTTTTTCTTTTTTATTTTTAGAGGGAGAGAAACATCAATGTGTGGTTGCCTCTTACGTGGGCCCCACTGGGGACCTGGCCTGCAACCCAGGCAAGTGCCCTAACTGGGAATCAAACCAGCGACCCTCTGTTTAGCAACCCGTGCTCAATCCACTGAGCTACACCAGCCAGGGCTACTACCTCCATTTGACAAGCTTCTTTCTCCTGCTTTTTCGTCTCCTCTGCCTCCTTCTCCCTTAGCCAGTCCCCTTCCTAGGACATGACTTAGGGAATTACCATATTGCCACAGTGCAATTCTGTCCTGGCCAAAGATGACTGATCCAGGATTAGACCCTGATCACCAGTTTACCTGATCATTTGACATTTGGAGCTGAGAGAACCAGAGATGGGGAGTCTCTGTGCTCTGGCTGCTGAGGCCTCAGAGAGCCCAGACCCCTGTCCTTCCACAGGATCCTTCCCTGCTCCTCAGGTCCCATGAACCACCCCAATATCCTTTCAAGAAATCTCCCTTTTGGTGTAAGCTAGTCTTTAAGGTTTCCTAGGTCTGAATGTTTGAGTCTCCCCCAAACTTGTATGTTCAAATCCGAACACCAAAAGGTATTAGTAGGTGGGTCTTTAGGAGCTCATGAATGAGACTAGTGCTCTCATAAAACAGAACTCCTCAGCCCCTCTGCCACATGAGAACATGACCAGCCCCTTGATTGCAGACATTCTGGCTTCCAGAACTGTGAGAAATAAATTCTGCTGTTTATAAGCCACCCAGTCCACGGCATTTTGTTGTAGCGGCATAAACGGAGTAAGACAACAAGGTTCATCCATGCTGTAGCAGGTGTCAGGACTTGCCTCCCCCTTTCCCCAGTATAATTAAGGAATACTTGACAAATAAAATTGAAAAATATTTAAAATGTGCAAGGTGATGACTTGATGTGCATACATCAAGAAAAATCTATGCACTTGATGTGCATACATTATGAAAAAATTCCCACAAGTCAGTTAATTCCCACAGTTAATTAACACCATCACCTTTTTACTGTCTTTGTGTGCGAAAACACTTAAGATTTAGCATCTTAGCAACTTTCAATTATACAACACAAATTATCAGCCACAGTCACCATGCTCCACATTGGCTCCTCAGACCTCTACCATCATGTAACAGAAAGCTGTGCCCTTCTACCAACATCTCTCCATTTCCTCCACCCTCAGCCCTGGCAACTGCCATGCAACTCTGTTGCTACAAGTTAAACTTTATTGTTTTCTTGTCCAACTTTTTTTTTTTTTGATTCCACATGTAAGTAATACCATGCATTGCCCAGCTTACTTCACTTAGTGTAATACCCTACAGTTTCACTCATGTCACAATTGGCAGAATTTCCTTTTTTTAAGCTAACTAATATTCCAGTGCATGTGCATGTGCGTCCACCACATTTTATTTATTTTTTTAAATATTTTTTATTTATTTTTAGAAGGAAGGGAAGGGAGAGAGAAAGAGAGGGAGAGAAACATCAACGTGTGGTTGCCTGCCCTGCATCCCCCACTGGGAATCTGGCCTGCAACCCAGGCACGTGCCCTGACTGGGAATCAAACCGACAACCCCTTGGTTCGCAGGCCCACACTCAATCCACTGAGTTACACCAGCCAGGGCCACCACATTTTATTCATCCATTCATTTGTCAATCAGTACGTGGGCTGTTTCCATCTATGGTTGTTGTGAATAATGCTTCTGTTGAATGAACATAGGTATACAACTATCTGATCAAGTTCTACTTTCAATTCTTTTAGGTATATACCCAGAAGCAGAATTTCTGGATCATATAGTAATTCTATTTTTAATTTTTGAGGAAATCCCATACTGTTTTCCAAAGTGGCTACACCATTTTACATTGCCACCAGTAATGCACAAGAGTTCCCAACTTCTCCACATCCTTTTAAACATTTGTTATTTTGTTTCTTTTTTTAAATAGCCATTCTAACAAGTGTGAAATCCTATCTCATTGTGGTTTTGATTTGCATTTCTCTGATGATCAGTGATGCTGAGCATCTTATCATGTGCTTATTGCCCATCCATATGTCTTCTTTAGAGAAATGTCCATACAAGTCCTTTGCTCAATTTTTAATAGGGTTTTTGTTTTTGTTGTTGAGTTGTAATAATCCCTTATATATTCTGCATACTAATTCTTGATCATATATATGGTTTGCAAATATTTTTCACATTCTATGGGTTGCTTTAGGAACTGTATACTCTTGGCCTTAGACTTGTCCATTCACATAGTAACTGTGCACCTACCTGTATGTGAAAGACGTGCTGAACGACTGAGGAGAAGGGTACTGCTGACTTTCATGCCCTCTCTTTCCTCACCTGACTCTGTCATGCTCTCAAAACTCTTTCCAATTCCTTGGAAATATTTTTTACTACTAGATTTTTGAAGTCTTCTAAAAGGACTTTAATTAGCTATTTCACCTCAGATATGTGAGAAGTGAGATCCCAGTCCTAAATGGATGGTGAGGAACTGAAGAGCAGTAGAACATGAAGGTAGAAAAGGTAGTTATTGTACACACACACACACCCCAAAACCTTGAGCAAGGGCTTCCTGACATCTACTCTTACGTGAAAGGAAGTACTTCCACTAACACCAGTGTTTGCCTAGGAGGATTTGACTATTATGTTTTATTGTACAACGGGGGAGCCCCAAACCGGAATTTATTATTCAAAAATTGTGTTTTTATTCTTACATGTTTAAACTTCAGTCACCTTCAAAGTACCCCCCATTTGATGCAATACACTTATCAAGATGTTTTTTCCGCTGCTCAAACAGTTTTTGAACTCATTAATTCTGATGCCTCTTCATGCTTCTGCATTTTGTTGTTGTTGCTGTTGTTGCTGTTGTTTCACCTCTTCCACACTAGCAAAACTTTTCCCTTTGAGGACTTTTTTCATCCAGGGAAACAAAGAAAATGTCACTCAGGGCTAGACCAGGTGAACAGGGAGGGTGGGGCATGAAGGCCATGCTGTGTGCTGAACACTCAGCACAATGTAGGCAGGTGCGCTTGGAAATCATCATGAAATGGGCAAATGCACTGAAAGATTCTTCAAAAAACATTCACTGAAGCCAAATGCAGCCTCTCACAACAGCGCCAACTGATAAACTGATACAGATGGGTTCCTAGAACATTCATGTAGTTGGAGAACCCTGTGTTACAAAGGACCTGTCCTCCAGGAGATAATTCTGGTTTTTTGGGGGGGAGTCCCCACTTCGTATTTGTTCTCACTAGCTGATAAAGGTCATAAACCTTGACCCTAGGACACAAGACCTTTACTGGCATTTTAACATTCTTTCCTGACCAATGAACAGTGAAACCTTTTTTTATCCAACCATGTACATCCTGTCTCAGCTAGAGTACATGTTTTTCCATCCTTAGTATGAATACTATGAATTAGAGCTTTAAAACTCCTCAGTTGTTTTTTATCCTTACCACTCTTGTTAGTAAAGTTTTCACTGGGGAGTGTTCCCCTGCCTGGCAAGTTAACAGACTCAGCCTTTTATCCCCGCTCTGACGGTCTTCATTTTGCAGGTCATGTGGGCAGCAATCTTACTCCCAACTCCATGGCCTCATCACAAGTCAACACACACACCAGACACCATATAGTTCCTCCAAGTTTAAGGCATACTTACCCATGCATAGCTGCAACCAATCCCATTTCTACAATTCTTAGGAGATTTAGATAAATGCCAGCCTGTGCTCAAACGGATTTATTAATGTAGCTACCTTACACGAACATATTTGACCTCTACAGAGTACTTTCCTTTCTAATGTTCACATAACTTAGAAACCACAAGCACAGATCTCTAGGTAAATGTTTAGCTGCATCTTAGACCTGCTTTGCATCTAATGGTTGTTCTGTCTCTCTCTCTCTCTCTCTCACACATACACACACACAAGTAATGTGCATTTGTTTCTGAAGAACTGCCTTTAATGTCCTGTTGAAGCCAAAGAATCACAACTTCAAGCTCATGAACTAAATTTGCAGAATCACTGCTCAGGAGCAGTAACATTTCAAACAGGAAATTAGTCCAATTATAATATCCTCTGAATTATGGTCTCTGAGTCCTTCTTGTTTTACCTAGTACAAAATCACCTACACAGCTTGCAGTATCTACAGCAGCAGTACAAAAAAACCCCCCAAAAATGCTAGCCAGGATTTTCGCCCCCCATGGAATGGATGCAATAAATGGTTCATGCCATGCAGTCCCTGAGGATCAGCTAGAGAAAATGAATCTTACGCCAGGACTCCAAAAGTGAACACTCACTGCCCGTTCTCTAACTGCTCTCCATTTTTCTTCAGAGACATCCAGGGACAATCACAGGAGGAGGTGAGTCCCATGCCAGCCACATCTTCCCAGCTGTCCTGGAACATGGTGCGGACAGATCCTGTGCTGGGTGCCTCATACTTTGTCTGTCTGATTTTTTTTTTTTTTTTTTTTACCAAATAAGAGTTACAAATATAAGGCAAAAATGCAGGAGGATGACAGAGTAGTAAGCCGGTGACCTGGGGGTCCCTCCCACCAACAGTGTGCTTTACCCCTTGTGGCATACAAGGTGAGGCAAAAGGAGGTTCAGTTGTGAGTACGCAGAACACAGTTTATTTTTGTATTATTTTATTATTTTGTATTATTTATTAGCCATTGTATTATTTTCCCTACAAGCAACCAGAAACCAATTTTTGCCCCACCCTGTGTAATGCCCTGTGGTGATGAACTAAATGTCCGCATTGACAGTTTGCTATGAAGTTATGTTCTTCAGGGTTGGAAGCCAAGCCTGTCCAACCAGCTCCACATACAGTGTTTTCCTTTGATGGGTTTATTCCTCCCTCAGTACCTGAGGCAGGTCCCCACATAAACACAAAGAAAGAGGCATCCTTAGGGAGAGAGAGACTTCTTTGCATGACATGGATGCTTACTCAAGGGAAGGTAGTCAGGCTTTAGGTTTTAAAGACCCAATTTCTTGCACGTGTACATGTTTCAGATCAAATGAGGGTTTTTTTGTTTTGTTTTGTTTTCTTTAGCTTTGTTTTTAAAGTCATGATGAGAAGATTTTTATAGGAGAGTACAAATGACTGTATCATCCTTAGCATGATTTCCATGTACCCCCTTTCCTCATTCCCTTTCAGTATTGTTTTCCAGTCATTTCGAAGACAACTGCGGCTGTGAACCTTTGTTTTCCTAATGATCTTGCTTCTCTTTACTATCAAGAAAAACCTCCTGCTTTGCCCTTTTGAATGAATGCTCAATTACTAAAAATTGAGATCTGGTCCTAAGTCAATAAAGAAGATAAATGCCTGGGTGAGAATCAAGGGCAGAACGACAGTAACGGCCACTCCAGAGCCGTCTCAGGACTGAATCTGGACTGAGGTATGAAAGTGTAGTGGGAGCTTTGAAAGCAAGTGGCCTCTTGTCCTTTTTATTTCCTGTGCTGCTCTGTTTGCACCCTTTCTGTGTTCTAGACACTGTGGATCCAGCCTTCAAACCAGTGGCAGACAGATCCCTCATGAACACAAAAACTGTACTCTACCCTGTACTCTGTACTCTGCTTCAGATGCTGACTCACGTTGGTGGGTCTTATTCATAGCTCTTCCCCTCTTATCGGGAACTTCATGTTGTGTCTCCCTATTATCTGGAAAAATGTGTGAACTAGGATAGGGATGGTAAGACCATTTACCAGTGTGGATGTTGGCCTGAGTAAGTTGTTTGGATATTGAAGTGGCAATTCATTACACAGGTTTATCAGCATTGATGCCAGATTGACCTTGTGTTGAACAGTAAATGTCAGGAGATGCCTGTGGTTACACAGAACAAAGTTCCTTCTCTTGGAATTCTAACTAGTCCACTGAAATGTTTTTTCTTGCACTAAATAAAATTATGAGCAAAATGAAACTTAGTCAATATGTGAAAATTAAACTTGAAATCACTTGAAATTTGATTCAACAGTAATGTTTTAATGATAACATTTAAGATAACTGGTAATAAAGCAACTTGAATAGTGGTTGACTGTCAAAATACATAGAAGTTGAGAGAGGAAAGGAAAATGAGATAAAGAAGGAAGCGTTAAGAGACAGAAGAATATATGAAAGACCCATGAACATGTAAAATGGTGAGGGGACTGATTATAGAAGATGGGGGTGGGCTGGATGGAGGGGGATGAAGGGGGAAAAACAGGACAACTGTAATAGCATAAGCAATAAATATAATTTTTAAAAAGTAAAAAAAGAGAGAGAAGAATAATAAATATTTGGGAAGCAGGGTAAAAATCAGAAGTTTGGGGGAAATTGAACCATTTTCTTACGCTGGTCACATTGTTCTCACGCACATGGCAACACGCACATGGCAACACGCACATGGCTTTGAGGTACATCCTTCACTGAATGCACCAGTCTAGTATCGAGAGGAGAGGGGGGCCTAAAGAAAAGATCCTGATCCCCTAAAAATGTTCCCACCTGGGTAACATATAGGAAGGCCTATTGTTGTGCACTAACTAACACCTAAGCTTATACCCACTTGTAGAAGGTCCTACAAGACCTAGAGTCTCCAAGAGTTTCAAAGGTCACTTCCAATGTCAACAATATGTGTGTGAGTTCCTGCGGGAAAAAAGTAAAAAACTTTCTTTTGTATGTTGAATTTTCTGTGAAATACCAGCATGGAATTTGTTGCTTAAAGAAACTCAGAGGTGAATTTTGCATCATAACTGTTCTGTTCAGTAAATTTCCATTTTTGTTAATCCCTTAAAGTGGGTCACACTTATTTTATATCTTCTCTGTCTTCTATTTCTCTTTCCTTGGTGGTTTTTCTCCTTCCCCCATCTGGGTCAAGGAATCTTAGGTCTGCTGCTGAGTCCAGGTAGCTATCAGATACAGTACCTCAAACTCAGCCAGCTCCAGAGAAGGGGGTCAGGAGCTGGGGGTGGACTGCCTAGAACATATGATTCTGAAGCAGGGAGACTGATGTTTAGCCCTGATGTGTGGAAATCAGCTTCACTGCTTTCTAGCCCTGCCAGAGACAAGGCCCCTGGGCTAATTGGGGCTGGAGTCTGCTGTTAGGTCAAGCCGCTTGCACCACAGGGCATCTTGACCTATGAATCTCCCATCCAGACAGCCTCTCCCTCCTCTGACTTGGAGCCAAACTGGACATTTTTTTTGTATCCACTCCTGGGAGAAAATGTGCATTCTTCACACTCTTACCAACCACCTGCCCAGGTTGGAGGCTGCATCAGTGCTGATGCTATGGACCAATGGGGCGTGTGGCTGTCTCTCCTCCGCCTACTCTCTGTTCTCCAAACACTGCTGTGGCTGGATCCCTCATTGTATTCGGGGACTAGCTCAAACGGTTTCTCCTCAGGGAGGCCTTCCGCACCACCAAAATAAAAAAAAAGACCACCCACCTCGGGCTTCTACAAATCTGCCCAGAGCACAATCAGCAGAGCCCAAATCACGTACAGACACATCTACAAAGAACAATATCCAGAAATAACACCAGACACCTTCCCTTGGGTGTGAACCTTAGTCACACACCGAAACTTCATGGCATAGAAAAAAAGCCTTTCATCATCTATTAAACAATAGGAAAACATAGACTTACAAGTTTACAATGATTTAAAAAAATGGATCCTAACAAAAATAAGTGCATGGCTGGGAGGGGGTAGTATCATCTAGTACAGTTCTTCTGCAGAACAAACTAGCGATATACACCAACAGGCTTCAAAATATTCATATTATTTGGCTTAGTGATGAACACTGAGGATTTTATGCTATGTGAAATAAACCAATCGAAACAAACAGATGTTGTATGATTCCACTTCCATGAGGTACCTAGAGTACTCAATCTCAGAGACATAAAGTAGAATGGTAGTTGCCAGGGGCTGGAGACAGGGGGCAGGGAATGGGGAGTTATTGTTAAATGAATACAATTTTCAAAATGGGAAGAGGAGAAACAGTTCTGCACTTCTTGTCAACTAGTTCTTCAACAGGTCAACAGAACCTTCTGTAAGGTCCAATTTCTAGGCCTAACTTTAAATACTTTTGGTACCTGGGAAAGCAGCTATTTTTATGACTATACCATCTTATCAGTTCTTATATAAAATTCAGGTGCTCTGCCACAGAACTGGAAAGTCTTTCACATTATGAGGTACAGCCACTTATCCAAAGTCACTGGACTATGTTTTACCTTCCAGTCACTCTTGTGACTTTAATAAAAAAAAAAAAGCCTTCTTCTCACTCTGTAACTTGTTTTCCTGAGACCACACAGCCCAGCTAGCTCACTTTTTCTTCCTCTGTGACTTTCTAAATAAACTTTCTCCTATAATTAAAAATAAAAATAAAATAAAAAATAGTCCTTAAAGCCCCTCCCATTTTTGTTCTCTTACCTTGTAACTTGAGTTCTCTTCCCAAAATCCAGTGACCTCATCGACTGCAGTACTTCAATACAGCCCATGTACTGGAATAAGAAAAAAAAAAAAGGTGGGGAAAAAGCAGCACAAAGATGTCTCTTAGCTTTAGAGTTATTTCCTGAGAAACAACCTTTAATCAGTTCCTGCTATCAAGTTACATTTACAAACCCTGCCTACCATTGATATTTCTGACCATTACTGGGCATATGCCTTAAACTTCAGCTCAGTTATGCAACATCAGCAGAAGCCAAACTATGATATTAAGAATGCAGGTAACAACGACAAATATGAATTCAATGGTTAAGATCTTGAGCTCCGGGGTCTGACTCTGTGAATTTGAATCCAGGCTCTGCCACTTGTTAATGGAACCTCAGTAAGGTATTCTACAACTCTGTATCTCAGTTTTGTCACCAGTAAAATGCAGATGCAATTAGAATATTTGTGAGAGTAAATTATTTCTTACAGGAGACCTAAGAGCAGTGCCTGGTACATAAAAATATTAGAGGAAGTAAAAAAAAAGTGAAACTTAATAACAGAGAAACACTGTATCTCCTAAGGAGATAAAACAAGCATATAAATGCAGGTAATATAGGGTTTAGTAACATAAGATCTTATTTTTTGCAAAATCATGTAAGGGAGTTCAAGAAAGGATAAAACATTATATCCTACACCAGGAATGAATGCATTGAACTTGAACATGAAGTATTAGAAAAAGAATTGTCAATTATAAAGCTCAAAGATGGTTGATACTTAACACGGTAGCAGTGGGAGGCATGTCAGGCTGCCGGTCAGAGAGGGATGTATCAGTCTGGGTTAGAGGAGCCTTATGTCAGCAGCAGTTTGAAGGTGGGTTAGTAGGGAGGGAGTAAGCAAGGATGCGCCTGCCCAGAGGAAAGTAACGACAGCCCACAGTGAAAGGGGCTGGTGGCAATAGGAAGGAGGGGACAGATTCAAGTGGCATCACGGAAATAAATACTACGTGATTCGGCAGTTGATTTGATGTAGAAACTAAGAGAAGGATGAGTCAAGGATAACTCAGACATTTCCAGCCAGGGTAGCAGAGGGAACAGTGATTCCACTAACAGAAATGGGAAAGTCAGGGCAGGGGAAGATGAGCTGGTTTGGGACCCATTGACTGAAAGACACTGGTGGAATATCCAGGAAATAACAAGCTCGCAGTTTAAAATTGGATTCTGGGATCATGGAAAGGAATTAAGCCGGGGGATGCAGATTTAGTAGTCTCCTGTGCAGCTTTGCCAGGTGAGGCCCTGGGAGTAAATCCTCTTAGCAGATCCTTAGTTGATGAGGAAGAGGGTTTCTCAGAGAATGAGCTCAGAAGCATTATGAGAGCTGAGTGGTCTGATTGAAAGTGATCTGTCGGCTCCTTGAAAATTACATTATTTACTGTTTGGAAGCCATCCAGCCTCCCTCTGCTTGGAAATGGCAGAAGCACTGTGAAAAGATGGCAGGAGCCAGGGGGTGCCTCCCCAGACACTTCGTGTAGTGTTTCTGAACAAATTCTGTAGATTTAACATCCAGGAGCCAGTCAGTCCCCCAAGGACTGCCTGGAGCCTAGGGTTGGGGAGAGTGCACTGGCCAGGACAACTACCTGGTGATTCTCAGCCAGGTTCCTGTTCATCACACTCCTCTTGGGTCTCTGGTATTGACACAAAAAAAGTTGTTTGAATGTCCTGTTCTGTCTTCCCAAGGCTTGAGTAACTCAGGGAAGTAAGTGATGTTCAGAGATTTCTGTTCAATGAAGCATAAGACTTAGTAAGGCAGGAAAGCTGGATGTAGGGGGTATGGTAGAACACCCATCCCAGAATTGTCATGAAATGAGATTCCAATGGGCCAAGCTCCATGTCAAGGTGGATTCAGAAAGATGGTTTTCCTAACCTCCCTGGCTGCTCCAGCTTTTCCTGCCTTTCAGTGTCTTCTTCCATTCCAGCATTTACCTCCTGCATCCCTATTTCCTGCACCCCTTGTGCTGGAAAGAATGGGCTCCCCGTGCGGGTTGGGAGACAGGTCTCAGCTACACCTCCAAGTCCTTGTCGGTGCACAAGGGGCTGTCATTTTTTCCCTTCAGTGTAAATCATTGATTTAAGATGAGGTGATTCAGCCTACCAGGGCACACTTTTTGAAAATGTGACCAAGCACCTACATTTCTCATACTCTGCCAGAGTGATTTTTCCAAAATGAGTATCAGAATGTGCCCCTCCATAGCTTAAAATTCCTGGCATTTATCAAAATGAATACAATACTATAAACCTAGACCCTGTGTTTTCTGGCCCCTGCTCGCCTCCTTCCACTCCCTGTGTCACTCTTTCCCCATGCACTTTGCTGCCACATGGGCCATCTTTCTACTCCTCCAATACTCCCAACTCTTTCCAAACACAGGGCCTTTGTACTTGCTGCTCCTCTCCCCCCCACTGCTGGCTCTGCCTAGCTCTTCCCCTGTTGCTCTGCAGGACTGACTCCTCTTCATCCTTCAGGTTTTAATTCAAATGTCACTGCCTCAGAATCTCCCTGCTGTCACCTTCATCACCACTGATGGATTATCAGGTTTGCTTGTTAATTTGCTTGTTACCTGTGTTCTTTCCTTAGCTGTAAGCACTATTAGGGTAAGGACCATGATCACTCCTGTTTTCACATCACTTGGGACAGTGCCTAGGACACAGAAATCTAATGAAAGAATGAATACAGCTTCTATGGTTCAGCTCCGACAGTATCTTTTAAATGAGCAGAGGAAGGGAGAAGAGACTGAGGGAAGGGCAGGTTGGACTGGCAATAAGTGAGGAGTACAGAACAGTGGACCCACAGTGAGACTCAGGAATTACAGACCAGGAAGATAACCTCTGGAAGGTTTCTAGATTTCTTTTGTTACTTCCTCCATGTTTGTTGTTCTCCCATTTGAGAGGTTGGCAACAGATGACCTAAACAGAGAGGGCTTTGTAGTCAAATGGGTGGAGGGGAGAACAGTGCACTACTCCTCAGGTGCTGTGGGGAGAAGCCCTGAATGATAACGAACCCTCCCACGTGAGGGGCAGTGTCTAAGCAGAGCAATTCTCAGCCCACTTAGTGACTCACCAATGGTGGAATTTTCAGTGGAGAGTGTGAGCGGAGGTCAGGGAGAGAGGGGATCTTCCAAAGGTTTTTTCTTAATCATATTTCATAGTGCTAACCCCCTCATGCCTTTCCTTCTAAGGCAGAACGCAGCATCGCCTCTGATCCCCTCTTCCCTTCCCTGAAACCTCTGCTTTGCTTCACATGCTTGTCTGTCAGGCACAGGTGACACCTCCTGCCAGCCTCACTGGAAAAGTTTCTGGAGACACGTGAGTCGTGAGATGTCGAACAGGAAGATTACCTGAGCACTGCGCCTTCGCTTTCTCACCCTGCCACCTGTGGCAAGGCCTGAGGTCATCATGACGATGCATACATGTCCCCTTCCACCCTGCGCATGAGTGACAAAGCCACTCGGAGCAGACTGAAGGGAGGGGAGGTCACAGCCTGGTTGTTGCCACAATTACCCCCAATACCAGAATGGACTTGGCCTCCCCGTCGACTCACACAGTCCACTTCGCTCAGAAACCACCGCTGTGAGGAAGCAGGGACCAAGCGACACATAACAACAATCTATCCACTTCTTTCCACCTGCAATAGTGGGCAGCGGCTGAATGTCAAGGCCTGAGGGAGAAATCAGGTTTGTTGATTTAGGTACAAACTGGAGATGACAATACCTCTCATTCATTTACTAAATGTGGATCTAGGTAAGCTGTGGTCTGTGTTCTTAAACAGCCCATCCCCGTAAGGACAGGGCAACTGTGAAAGAGATGACTTTTCTCTCTATGGGGTTAGTCATTGTTGTTAATTCCATTTAATAGGTGAGGAAATAAAGGCCTATTAAGGGAAGAGTGCCTGGCTCAGTTTCATTTGTTCAGTGAGGCTAAATCAGGGTTTATTCTAGAGTCCACAGTGCCTCTGGGAGGCTCGGTGTGGAAGTCTTGTATAACGGAAACGTCAAAAACAGAAGGCGTCATCCAGCTGGCTCCTACTGACTTTTCTTTGTGCCACCCAAGTGGCTAAGAAGGTGGCAAACTTGAGGGCTACCTGGTCAGGACAGGCATGAATGCAGGCTCTTCTGGGGACAGCGGGAGGTGGCACATGAGACAGCTGGCACTCCCTAATTCCTTACCATGTGATGAGGAGAGGACACTGAAGATTCTTATTAGAGACACATGGGGTGGTGAGGTGGGGGAGCTCAGCAGTGCTCACACAACCTTCCCATTCAGTACCTGACAACACACCTCACTCTCCCTCACACCCCAAGGCAGTAATAATATTTGTACTGTCTGAGCACCAAGCACTTGCTCCCAGGGAGAGGGGAACAGCCTATGTTCATGGCCAAGTGTATCATGGGCTTTGCATTAGAGAAAAGAAATTACTGGAGGTTTTTCAGAGAAAAGGAGTAACATGGAAACTTCTCATTCTGACTCTTGTACAGAATGATATATTCTTACATCCTCAGAAAGAATGTCTGAAGGATACATGTTAACCACGGCTACCTCCAGGAATGGGAGAAAAGCAGCCTTTCACTTTTTACTTTACATTTTGTATTGTTTATATTTTTAAAAATAAGTAGGTAGTATTATTTAGAGTTAAAAATTAAATAAAGCCTACCACTTAACCTTTAAGAACCACAATTTATTACTTACTAAGTAGGATTAGATCCCTTTTTCTTTGTGGCATATTGCCTCCCTGAGAACGTGCCTGGCTCTGCACCAGGAGAACGGAGAATCGTTCAAGAGGAGGTGTGAGGGACAGGCCCTGCGCATGCTCAGACAGGGAGGAATGGTGCTTTGAAACAATCGGAACACTGAGAACGGTCTGTAAGCAAGGACAGTATGACGAGGGTCTGACCTTCATGCAATAACGTTCAACAACAATAGAGGCCACCATGGTGACCTGAAGACGCTGCAAGATTTCTCTGCCACCTTTAAATAACTTTCAGTCTTTCCCACGTAAAAAAAAAAAAAAAAAAAAAAAAAAAAAAAAAAAAAAAAAAAAAAAAAAAAAAAGGCAGGGAGAGGGGAGGGAACATTCTCTTCATAATCTTGAGACATTGTCGCCACATTCCACTCATGCTTGAACTTACAACAGTGGTGTCTGGCCTCTGCGCTCCCCTGAGACTGCCCGAGCAAACCTACCACCTCCTCACAGTCCACTCCAGTGAACGAGCAGCTCCCCTGTCAAGGGCATCCACCACTGCCAGCCTTTAGCCACCTTCTCTTCACTCTGAACCTCTCTTTCTTTGGTTTTCTTGAGAGCATTTTCTCGTTCCTCATGTTTACTCTCTGACTATTCTGTCTCAGTCTCCTTCGCTGAGAGAAAATATTTGCAAATGACATATCTGAAAAAGGATTTCTTTATATAGAATATATAAAGAACTTTTACAATTCAATAACAAAGACAGGTAACCTAATTTTTTAATGGGCAAATAATCTGAATAGACATTTCTCCAAAGAAGATATATGAATAGCCAATAAGCACATAAAAAAAAAACCCTGCTCAATACTGTTCATCACTAGGGCATTGCACATCAAAACCACCATGAAATATTAATTCACACCCTGTAGGATGGCTATAATTTAAAAAACAAACAAACAAACTGAAAATAGCAAGTGTTGGAAAAAATGTGGAGGAACTAGAACCCTCATATATTGCTGATGGGAATGTAAAATGGTGCGGCCACTGGGAAAAACAGGTTGGCAGTTCCTCAAAAGGTGAAACTTGGAATTATCATGTGGCCCAGCAATTCCGCTCCTAGATATATACCCATGACAACTGAAAACACAGGTCCATCCAAAACTTGCATATGCAAGTTCGTAGCAGCATTATTCATAATAGCCAAAAAGTAGAAACAACCCAAATATCCACTAACTGATAGATGGATCAATAAAAAGTGGTATATCACACAATGGAATAGTATTCGCCAATAAAAAGAAATGAAGTACTGATACATGTTATCACATGGATGACTCCTGAAAATATTATTCCAAGAGAAAGAAGGCAGTCACAAAATGCCATATATTGTACAATTTCATTTATATAAGTGCCCAGAATCAACAAATCTATAGAACTAGAAAGGAGGGCAAGAAGGTTGAGGGGATGAGGTAAGACTGCTAAAGGATACAGAATTGCTTTGGGCATTGATAAAGGTGTTCTAATATTGGCGGTGGTTGTGCAACTCTGAACACACTAAAAGGCATTGAATTGTACACTTTCAATGGGTGAATTGTATGGTATGTGAATTATTTCTCAATAGAGTTATCACCGAGCACCCATGAAAGCAACAATAACAGGTCACACAAACAATATCTGCAGGCAGTGTGTGGCCCTGATGGAAATGATTCAGGAAATACGTGTGAGTGGCTGAGTGATGAATACATGAGTGTGACATCAGAAATCATCACAGTTGTGTGAAATCTCCTTCAACACCCTTGGGGCAGAGCTCATTGCTCTTCCTTTGGGCTCCCAGAGCAACTCTGTCATACCCCAAGGTGGCACTCACCCCGTGATGCTGCTATTTATCTGTTTAAATGTCTACACCCACTGCTGGACTGTGGGCTTCTCAAGGGCAGGGAGTGAGACTTAGTCATCATTATCCCCAGAACCTCTTGCAGGGCAATAAATGATTTATTTGAATGAAGTAGCCAAGAAATGATGTTCAGGAAGTCTCAAAATAACCTGCATCCTAACTGGACCATCTGTAATGTGTTCCTTCTTAAAGGGGTATATTGCCAGTTGAAATAGCCCTGACATTCAGCTGGTCAAAGCTCTACTTATGCTGGGTTTGAGTCAAAAGGTGCATCATGTGGGAAGGGAACGGAAAGTCCTTTCCCCTTTTAGTGCAGCACCAGTCTAATGAAGACCTGGGCAGGCAGACACTGGGGATGAGGGACCCCGCCCTGTGATGGGAGTTCTATGGGAGAGCAGGTTAAGAGGGAGTTCAGGGAGACAGGTCTCAGTGGAAGAGGCACAGATGGTCTTGCCAAACGCTGACTTTCCTTAGAGTGATTTTATAGCACCTTTGAAAGTCCCCATCCAAGCACCCAGGGCTGCTGACACCTTCCCTCTCTCTGCTATTCTCTGCCCCCTTGTGTTTTCCCTCAGAGCTCTCAATGCTGGCAGGTGTGTGTGTGTGTGTGTGTGTGTGTGTGTGTGTGTGTGTGTGTGTGTGTGTGGTCTCCCCTGCTACAAGTTTAGCAGCAGCAAGCTGGACTGCTCTATCCCCATCACCTAGAATACTGTGTGACACACAGTAGCCTCTCAAAATAAACTTTGGTTGATTGAATTGAACATTTCTTTTAAAAATCGAAATATCTACTCTGCTAAAAACTCCTTCTTCTGCTCCAGGTTCAAAAGCCTGAAAATCTGGATTTGTTCATTCATTCGTAGTTGAGATCTTGGCAACCCTCTGAGTCCTTATTGCTCACAAAGCTGGAATCTTCTAAAAGTAAGTTGGGTGTTCTGCTTGTTCTTCCAAAAACAAGATCTCCCTCTTCCAATTTCCTGACCAAACCAAAGCAGGGCTGTGCAGGGAGCAAAGCCTGTCGCTCACATCCAAACCCTCACTTTGCTGTGCTTTCCCTGCCTTTTTTAAAAGTCCATTCCTAGTCCCTCCAAGGCAAGCAGAACTGATAACATCTGAGTATAATATCCTGAGGGATTTTGATGTTAAATAAGAAAAGTTTTAAGTTGACTCAGAAGAAAGGTTTCTTCTGAGAAACTTTGACAATGAGTGCCTCAGGATCTTGCACATAGAGTATCTTGAGGGCCAGAAGTGCAGATAAACAATAAAAATCTTGGTCTGGTTGACACTTTAGTGGCACTCCAATGTACTACAAGTGTCCAAAACAACCTTCTAATTCATCTGAAAAAAAGTACTGGGTGTCTGTGGGCACGGAAACTATGACAACCATCTGCATCACATGAGGTGGCCCTGTGGCATCTCGTACCAACAGTCCTACTCCCATTGAGTGAGGCTTCTTCTCTGCCTGCAGCCCTGAGCAGACACACAGACACTCAGTTGGAGGTCATTTACTTGGCAATAATCACCCTGAAAGCATTTGGAAGGCTGTCACCTCTCCTAGGAATAACTTTATACCCTTGTGTTGGGAGACACGAGTGGCTCTTTCTGTCACTGGGCACAGCCAGAGAGGCAATCCTCTGTGATCCTGTTCTTCTGCACAGAGATTTACACTGCGCCTATTCTCATCAGTGTTGGCACAGCACAGTGCCGCTTTCACAGAGGGGAAAACTGATTCTCGAGATGCAGTGGTCTGCTCAGGGGCCTGCTCAGGGGCTGCAGGGCTGGCTGCTGGAGAAGAACACAGATGGCTTTCATGCTTACACATGTGCTCTTCAGTGTCATCTGCCTGGCCTGGAGAGGTTCACCATCTAGGGGAGACACCAAGCCCTGCCTCTATGAAGAATACAAGATAGAACACAGTGATGTTGAACGCTAGCTTAGCAGATTCAAGTGCATTTCATCCTATGTATGGGACATCTGCTGACAGCAATTCCCTCCTGGTACTGGGGTCAGCAGAAGAAGTCTCTCCATGATGCTGATGCCCTGCAGTGCCCCATGCTCCACAATGGGTAGAGGTGGTGGAGATACTTAAAATGAAAATAAGCCCTGACCAGTATGGCTCAGTGGGTTGTGTGTCATCCCACAGAGTGAAAGGTCTCCAGTTCAATTCCCAGTGAGGGCGCATGCAAATCCACAGATTTGGTCCCCAGTCAGGGTGCATACAAGAGGCAACGAATCAACATTTTTCTCTCACATCAATGTTTCTCACCCTCTCTTTCTCCCTCCCTTCCCCCTTACTAAAAACTAAAAAAAAAAAAAATCTTTTTAAAAATAAAAAATTCAAGAAAATAAAAACTTCTGCACTGAATATACTACATTGTATCTCTCCTCCATCCACCCAATCTCCTCTCCCTGTCCCCCATATATAAAACTATTTTTCCATGAAGAAAAGGAACGGTGGAGTGGTAAAGCCAGGCACCCTCCACAGGTGGCAGTCTTCTATTCTCTACAAACTGAGAATGACTTGAAGAATGACTGCTGCATCCGCCACCTAAGGCAGTAAGTACTGCACTCATTCCATACCATGTAGATTACCCTTCATGTTCTGGAAAAACAGGAGTCGTGCAGTACGAGAGCCAATTCTCCTTGTTCAAGTGAGCTTTTTGCAGAAACTCCTTGGAGGCCTTGTACCTTATATTCAATTTTAATGTTGAGTTTCAAAAGCCACAGCCAATAGCTTCAAGCTAAGCCCTTTGTGGGGAGCAGCAAGTGTTGGCAGTGCGTCCCAGCCTACTGAGAAACGTGTAAGAGATTTTCGTCCCTCTGTAGGCGTAATCCCAGAAGACCAGCAATGCTGCCTTCTGTTGCTCTTGGAGAAAGCCTCTGACCGGGTGGACTGGTTCCCCAAAATGGAAATGAGAGCTGGAAGATGGACCTACTCAGATCAAGTTGCTTTTGTAATAGCAATGGACTACTCTTTCCTGATGGAGCCAGCAAAACCTCAGGCTGTGTCAAAGCATGAATGCATTCCGAGGAGGGGAAGCCTTAGTGCTGCTGCTCACAGGAGAACAACTGAATGGTTGGTCCCAATAGCTGTTTAACTAGACACTTGGGGGTCAAAAGGCAAGCTTTCTCTTATTCCCTGGAAGGCCCTCCTTCCTCTATACAGTTTATTTTTCTCTTTTGTTTTCATTTGCATACTTCTCCTAGTCCTGTATTTATATAATACAACATGGGCATTTTTAGTGCTGTTCCACAAATATTTCCAATGTTTCACCTCCCCACCACATAGTAAGACTGCACTTCTACTGTCCCTTTGAGGTTGAGTGTGGCTCCTTATTTATCAGGGATATTCAAGTGGACTCTCGCAGTGGGGGAGTGATTTTTCACATTTCTTTTCTCCTGCAACTGGGAAGCATAGAGACAGAGCCTCCCTCAGCTCACTCCTAAGGGAGAATGACACAGATTAGATACTCCCAGAGAACATGCTGTGGGCACATAGTGTAAACAAGAAATAAGTCTTATTTGTCTAAACCACTGAGATGCTGGGGGACCTAGTCCACCCTGACTGACACAGTCACCATGAAAGGGAAGAATGACGATGCCACAGTCGAGCAGCACGGGCTGAGAGGTAGGCCTGGCTCTGAATCTCTGCTTTGCCTGCCCCAGCTGAGAAATCTTGGGCAAATAACTTGACATCTCAAGGCCTCGGTTTCCTCATCTATAAAATAGGAACGATAACTTATCTGCTTCATTAGGGCTACTATGAGGCTCAAAAAAGTTAAAGTGTGTGTGGCACTGAGCACAACACCGGCACATGGGAAGGGCTTAGCAAATGGCAGTGACTATACCGAGATGACAATGTTTCTCTCCCGATCCTCAGTTTCACCTGGCTCCCAGTTTGGAGAGCTGATAGATAAGCCTCTACTGTGAAGGGACAGGAATGCAGAGCACTGTTTATAGGAGCGTGATAAACACTGGGATGCAAGGTGCATAGGAGGGTCTCTGACCCAGCCTCTGGGAATCAGTGAAGATTTTTCAGAACATGGGACGCTACTGTGAGTCATAAAGGGCAACTAAGGAGAGACTGGGGGGAGGGTATTTCCAGGCAATGAGCACAGCATGTGCAAGAGGTAAGGGCAAGAATAAAGGGTGCTCCAAAAACACCCAGTTCTTCAACTTGACTGGAGTCCAAAGATATGGCTGGGGTTATAGGCAGCAGTTACAGTATATTAGTTACCTAGTTAATTTTCTGCCCACACAATTCAATGGGCTCTTGCGGGGCTGGAAGCTGGGTGCCATTTACCTTCCATCCTTAGAGTTGGTACAGTATGTAGCACACAGTAGGCTCTCAATAAATGTTCATGGAATGTTGAATGACTATAACCACATTTCAGGATACCTCAGCTTAAGTATGATGCCAATTTCTCCTCATCTTTCCATAAGTTTCCAAACAATACTTCCATCCAGCCCACTTCTCAGACCCAAATAAATACAAGCTAAAAATACAGCCCAGGTCATGAATCATAAATGAGACGGAAAAGCAGTGACTCACAGAAGTTAATCTGCTTCCCAAGAGAGTGTTGCTGGATGTCCTTTGCTCTGAAAGGTGAGGCAAAATGCCAGCACCACCGCTGTGCAGATAAAGTCAATGCAATTCCCAGGCCTGCCATTG
The DNA here is from genome assembly GCA_004027475.1 of Anoura caudifer. Lineage (NCBI taxonomy): Eukaryota > Metazoa > Chordata > Mammalia > Chiroptera > Phyllostomidae > Anoura > Anoura caudifer. The sequence continues at coordinate 84,726 of PVKU01004578.1, forward strand.
GGTGCCCACCTGGTATTCTAAGGCTCCCATTCAGAGGGGCCAAGAGGCAGCGGCCCTGTGCATCACCACAAAACTAACAAGGGTGAACTGGGTGTGTGCTCAAGATGATGGCATAGGACCCTCCCTACTGTCTCAGTGGTCCAACATATCCACCATCTTGTCAACTATGGCCTTAATTTGGTTGCTGCTACAGCCAAGGCAATGCCTTTGCAGAATGGGTCAGCAGATGACCTACCAATTATATTTTGTATCTTTGTCCAATTAAGTTGGAAAGGTGATAATCTAACCTAATAGCTATGGAGGGCGTGTGTGTGGTCTCTCCTGCCAACCCATAATGCAATTAAAATCTTACATCTTTGGGTTTTCATGACTTTATTTCTCAGTTCTGAGCTCCTCAAAAATATTAAATAAATTATACCCTTCACCCCCAAATAACACAAATCTGACTCAGCCCTGGGTGCCTAGAATATTTGGTTGTACCAGGACCTAGAGTTTTTGTTTGAATCAAACACTGTTGGAGGAACAATACGCACCACAAATGAGGGCATGTGTAAGCACTAACACAAGGGAGACAACCTTTAGCAGCTCCATCAACCTGTCTCTTCTATTCCCTTTTCCTCACCCAGCAGTGTCTGCACCCACCCCACTTTAGAAACGGAAATACCCTTAAGCATTTGCTCCTATCCTTGCCCATCAAATTAAATCCCATTCTCTGGGAATAATCTGAAATCTTGGATAGTAATACACATAACTAAATTATTAAAGCCTGAGTACCATTTAACCGTCACTGAAATAGATCAGTGGAAAAGGTCAACATCTTTGTCATCAGTTGCCATGCTTAGTCAAACATTATGTCCCAGTAGAAGCACTGTATGGTGGTGGTTTCAACCTCCCCAGCTCTCTAGGACTATAACTATGCCCAGTGTGTGGTCATGTCTGGAGGTCATGGTGGCCAAAGAACCTCATTCACACCAGCCCCCTCCAAGTCGCAGTGCTAAAGTTTGACATGAATGGTTAGTTGTTCTGTTATGCTGAAACCACAACTCGCATTAGTCAGTCTCCCACATGGTGATAAACTGCTGAGTGATGTTGTACTGGTTTTCAGCTTTTTTGACTTCTCTGAAAGAATCAGCCAACAATATGCCTCTGCAGAATTGCAGCCCAAATGTTAATCATCTCTCATTACACTTCTTTTTACATGAAACACAGAGTTTTTTGTAGCTCAAGTCAGTGAATTCTGACTCTTGATAACATGACTTAAAAGGGTATCAGAGCTTGAAGGGACCTAAAGACATTATCCATTCCAACCTCTCTACTTTTCATGGATTAAAAAAAAAATCAAGTGGCTTATTAGATGTCACTTAGTATTTAAAGGACACATGGAGTAGAACCCACTAAAGACACTAAAGAGGAGTCAGAGTGTACAAGGAGAACCAGAAGACTATGATGTGGTGAAAGTCAAGGTCACACACAGCTTCATGGAGGAACAGGCTGTTAACTGAATTGAGGGCAACAGAGAGGACCAATATGCTGAGGGGCTAGAAAATGTCCTCTGGCATTTGGCAACTGCTGGCTTTACCTGTTGGCATTACTGGAGAAGTAAGAGTAGAGCAGGGGAGTGGAAGCCAGAGAAGAGGGGATTTAGCGTGTGCTATAGAGGTGAAGAGGTAAACCAGTGAGCATAGTGATTTGGTTTTTATTTTTCTTCTGAGAAATTTATATTTTAACAAAAGGTGAAAGATAAGCTAAGGGGAAGAGGTTATTTAAAGGATGGAACATACCTGCACTTTCTGTAGGATAGAAAGGTTGACAATGGCAGGGGCGGGTGGGGAATGGAAAGATCACAGAGGAAGCAGAGGTGGCCACTGTCCATAAAATGTGCAAGACCTGATTTTAATCATGAGTCAGATTCTTCCAAGAGCCCAAGTCAAATAACCTTCAACGCTGGAAGAAATGTTTGCACTTTTCATATGTCTGGATAATATTTGGAGATTCCTAAATATTCATAAAAATAATCAGTTTGTGTAAATAAAAATGTTATGGTGGAATAGCAACAAAATCTTATGGTTTCAGCAACCACAGGGTTGATTGCTTCAGGATTGAATCACAGAAGCATAATGATCAGAGCTACAAAGAAGTGACTCGTTAGTTAATATTTCAAAAGAAAACCTTAGACTCATAAAATCTTTGCATTGAGACTGTGTACCCCAACCCCCTTACTTTTGAAGCATTTAAATCACTTCAACAAGTTCATGCAACATTACAAAGCTCTAAACAAGTATAGAAAATTGCTAACCTGTTCCCTCTATCACAGATATCAAGTTCTCAACAAATTCTAATGCAGATTTATGAATCAAATTTAAATGATGCCTATAGATTACATAAAGTGACACCTTCAGAAAACAACCTGAATAGAATTACAAGTTTATTTTGCTTATTTTGTAGCTTGAACTTTTTTCAAAATCTCAGCATTTTTAGCTGACCACAAAGAAAAGAATACAAGGAAGATCTCTATTTTCTTTAGAGTCTATTTGCTTGAGGTAGATTGTTAGTATTCTTGGTTATAACATTAAGTAATACCTTTCCACAAGGACATGTAGTTCAATGTAAGCACTCAAAAACATAAGAATGTGAACAAAGATTCTAGAGGTAGGAAGAGGTCAATTGGTGCTAATAGCTAATAATGGGAGTCTAGTTAGATTTGAGATTCTATGGAAATCAATAAGCTTCTTTCCTGTCCTAGCTACTGCCTATACTCCGAACCTCCAACCACTGCCCTGAATATCCCTGACCAATGGCATTCAGGGAGTACACAAATGGAAACCAAGAATAGCTGACACCATGCAGATGGCTCTAGACCAGCCATTCCCATCAGGTCTGTGTTCATAGCATCATTCCTTTTAACATCCTTCTGAAATTCCATATCCTCCAGAAAGTCCTCTGCTGCTCCCACTGAAGAAATGAGATGGACAATTCAACCATCACCAAAAATCATCCTTTTCAACAACCTAAGCCTACAGACCTCGAAGTGGTCCCGGGACCGGCTGTTGCAAAGCTCTGCGCAGCTCTGGGCATCACACCGTGTGACAGTCTGTGTTTGTCTCCTCCATCTTAAACCACCAACTCCTAGGAAGTCAGAGCAGAGACTCTGGGTTGCCTACCTATATCCTTTCTCTGTTTTTCCTTTCCTCTTTTCTTCTTTACTAACAGAACCTCCAATGTACCCAGCCTAAAAACCACCATTTCCCAGCTTCCCTTAAAGCCAAGAGACCAAGGATGTATAAGAGAATGTCATTGGGTTCAAGGAAAGCTGTTTAAAAGGGCTATCTCAGCCCTAAGGGGCAGCATTTTTGTTCTTGCCCTTACTTCCTGCTGCTATGGGCATGCAGTCCCTGAGGGTGGGAACCATGTGTTAAGGTGGCCAAACGAAAGGATGAAGGAGCCTGGGTTACTGAAGACTGCGGGACCACAACGTAGCCCTGGCCTACCAACCCACAGCCTTCTTTAACATGAGCCAAAAAGTAAACCTCTGTCTTCTGGAAACTCCGGTTATTTGAGTCTTTGTAATAACCTAATCCGCAGTCACGCAGAAGCCTTTTGACCTGTTTTGCAGATGGCAGCCACGGAGTCTGGGCTCCCCCGCAGCTCCCTTCCTACCAAACAAAGGTTTTGTGAAAAGGTTTGGGACTGGAATCAGTTCAGCAGTGCTTACATTGATTTTCCTACATTCCTGCAAAAATAACATTTTAAAAATAGCAATCAAAGATAATAATCCCTATTATCTGAAAGTAGAGACTTTAAACAGCAACACCTTAACCAGAGGTCTCACACTTGGCAACTTCAAGTGTCCTAAACATGACTGAGAATACAGAAGTAGCTTCCCAAGTAGAATTTTTTAATTATGTCAACACTAAAGCTTGCGTGCGTGTGTTTTTCCCTCAGGAGAGCCCCTCAGTCCTTCATTCAGAGTCCATTTACTCTCGATTTAGCTACAGCTTTAACAGGTTGTCTGCTCTGGAGCTCAGAAGCCCAGATAAAACTTTTGGGTTCTCCTGGAGACAGGCTCAGTGTCCAAAGCAAAGAGTGACAGCTGACTAAGCAGAAGGAAAATCTGAAAAATTGTAAAAAGATAGACATGTTTTAAAGTCTCATTTGTCTGGGGACTTAGAGTTCAGGGGCAGCTAACCAATGGCCCTCCTTCACTTCAGAGAGTGCTCCCCGGGTCCTGGCACGGCACGAGACCAGGACGGAAGCTCCCTCCCAGCTATATCCACCCGTGGGTGGTTCTCCGACCCAAGAAAGTGGAAAACACACATCCCCACAAAAACGTGTACCTGAATGCTCATAGCAGCACTACTTATAAAAACCAAAAAGTGGAAACAACTAAAATATCTATCAACTAATGAATGGCTCAACAAAATGTGGTGTATCCACACAAGGGAATATTATTTGCCTACCAAAAGAAATGAAGCACTGATACACGCTATGACACATGAATTTTGAAAAGATTGTGCTAAGTGAAAGAAGCCAGATACCAAGGACAACATATTATATAATTCCAGTTACATGAATGTCCCAAATGGGAAAATCCATAGAGACAGAAGATTGATCAGTGGCTGCCAGGGGCTGGAGGGGGGTCATGGGGAGTGACTGCTAATGGGCACATGGTTTCTTTTTGGAGCGATGAAAATGTTCTATAATTAGATAGTGGTATGGTTGCACTATTGGAACAAATACTTAAAACCACTAAATTGTACACTTAAAGTGTGAATTTTATGGTATGCGAATTATATCTCAATAAAAGTTACAGAAACAGCGCTGGCTGGTATGGCTCAGTGGACTGAGTGTGTGGTCTGTGAACCAGGGGGTCACTGGATCAATTCCCAGTCAGGGCACCTGCCTGGGCTGTGGGCCAGGTCCCCAGTGAGGGGCATGCAAGAGACAACCACACATTGATATTTCTCTCCCTTTCTTTCTCCCTCCCTTCCCCTCTCTCTAAAGTAAATAAATAAAATCATTTTTAAGTTACGAAAATAAAACATATATTTAGAGAAAAATATGATATTTCTCAAAAGAATTTTTTTCAATCACTTATCAAGCATCTTGGAAGAGCAAGAAGCATATAATCCTCATTATACATTGGTTTCTATGTAAAATATTTTAAGCTGAAGAAGCCTTCTAAAGGGAGAAGCTTCCATTACCTGAAAAATTCAATAATTTCCTGGTGATGTCAACTAAACAAGCTTGACTGTCTCAGGATTCCTACCAGAGGATGCTGACAGCAACTGTGGGCATCTCATTCAGAGAAAACAGCCCCTGCTTAGTTCGCTTAAACAGTTGGGCAATGACTCACAGAGTTTCTGCCCTTTCACTTTTCCAGGGTTGCTCAGTGTGTGTAGGAAGCATTAACTCACTAGTAGATGAACCACATCAAAAGCTTTCTGGAAGTCAGCAAGCTATAAATCATAAATAAATATATTATCTGTGAGTGTGCACATCACGCTTCCTGGAGGCCTCCAGGATCAATACTTACTCCCTGCCAAGGCCCAAGGGCCTCCCACAGCAGAGCTGACATCTTACCTCAGCCATCCATCCTCCTCCTTCTCCTTTTATTCCCTCTCCTCCCCCTTTCCTCCTCAGGATTGCTTTCCTTTGTTCTACCTTAGGTTTTGCTGCCTGGCTCTCTCCCCCACCTCAGTGATTGTCTTTGCTCTCTGTGCTCAACGTTCTGAACATTCCCTCCTCAAACTCCCATCACTGAACACTGATAGGGTGATTGCAGTCTTAGTATTTATGTTCACAGAACTTCGCAACTTATTACCTCTTGACATAAGAGATAAGGAAGTGAAGATCTGGTACTGAATAAGGATATCTTTGTTTTTGAGTGAATAGCTTGTAGCTGCTCCCGATAGGTGAACACATTTTTAAAAACGCATCTCTGTATTTGAAGGGATTGAGAAGACACACTTGAAATAACTAAGGTCCCCAGAGTGCAGCATGATGCAGACGGGCACATGTTGGCTTCCGGGGACTGGCATCCATAATGCGTATGATGGGGAATTGGGATGCAGAGAAGTTAAAGCTACTCTAAGAAATTCTAGTATTTGTTTCAAACTTTCAGTACTTCTAAGATATATTCAAATCAAAAATCTTTCCAAGCATCTCTTCATCTAGCCGGAATGAGTATCTTTAGCATCATTTCAGAAACCAAAAGAAAACTAGAATAAAAATAGATGAGCCTCTGGTCAGAGTTCTCCTCCATCCCACCCACAGATTCCATTCTTGGCCGAAGCACGAAGCCTGTGTCTTCTCCAGCAAAGCCACTCAGGTCAGTGGGCAGGAGACAGAGCACCCCGCTGGCCCCGGGAATAACTTTCCTCGGTCTGCACATTCTCTCATTTGTTCAAGGGGGGAGTTCTGTTCACATATGACTAGTTTTGACTTCTAGAAGCTGAGTTGAAGTGCAATAGTGAAAGAGAAACCCAGAGCCTAAAAAGATGCCATCCTTCCTGGCCCTAAATAAGCTAGTCTGTACACTAGAATGAACCAGTCGGCAGCCAAAAATGCACACCAGAATGCATTTAATTCCAGTGATGTTCTCTGATAGAAATACATCAGAGAAAAGTATACGTTGTCTTTTCTGAAATAACATACATGCTCACATTTACACACTGGCACCCACTCATAAGGTGGCTAATCTTAGTTGAGACTCCCTTACCTTCCCTGAAGAAATGGTCTGTCTTGCTGGACCTCAGCCACTGCAGCTACCAATAAAGTGGGAGAGCATGTTCCCAGACTGAGGACCAGGAACTCCTTGTACTGTTGGCAACAGTGTGGGGAACTCAAACATCACGCACTTTGGGTTTTCTTTGTAAAGGAAAAGGCTTAGGGGCATAGATGAGTTTCTAAATTTAAACCTCCATCCCCAGAGATACCCTTCTATTTGCAGATTTAGTTTCATCTTTTGAAAACAGGTTCTTGGACAGGATTCTGCAGGGCAGCTGGGATATCTGCTGTATCCCTAGTTGTGTTTTTTATTTTCCAGTTTGCCTTGGGACACTCTGTGTATCACTGTCCCAGAACAGACACTGTGTGGAGATGAAGCACAAGAGCATTCCTTCAACACTGTCTGCTCTTCAAGGACAGGTTGTTGTTGTCAAGTTAAGTACTGGGAAACTTGCAGAATGTAAAACATACCCACTGATTGCAACTATGCAACAAAGCTTTATATGTGATGACAAAAATTGTACATGTATTGCAAGCCATATCAAGAAATCAAGTTGGTGAACTGTTCACACAGTACTACAATAAAACTGCTAAGGTGTGGCCACTTAACCAGTTTGCTGCAGCCACCAGGCTACTAGAATGTCCACACCTTCTGCTGCCACCATTTGAATTGTGGACTTACCAAGAAGCCCACTGTATTGGTGCCACACCTATATATGGCAATTGTAATAGCCAGTGAAATCACATCATTTAAGTAGATATTAAGCAAACTGATAAAATAAGAGGAAGGGCGAGAAAAAAAAACCCCACAGAATTATCTTTTGCAGGCTGGGTCTCTTGTAGTAAAGGCTTTCCTGGCTGGGTGAGTGTTCTAGGAACCCATCTGTACCAGTGTACCTGCTGGCATTGTTGTGAGAGTCTGTGTGTGGATTTTTTTAAAGGTAGTCATGTCTATGAAAATTAAGTCAAAAGCTTTGGAAAGACTCTATGAAGGTAAGTTGCTTTTAAAAATAATGTTAGATGTGCATAAGACAACTCTAAATGATTTTTTAAATAAACCTGATTCTTCACACAGGTTGCAGTGAAGATATCTCTAAGAGCTCACTTTAAAGAAACTACAAGGAGGAAGGTGGAGAAGAAATTATGGGGAGAATTCATGTGAAAAACAATGAGGGAGGATATTAATCATTGTATTTATAAAACTGAGAGTAAGACCTTGATTCTACAAAACAAAAGCACATTGATGTAAGTTTAACTTAAGTGTCAAAAGAACATATGAAACATTTTCATCAGAAAAGAGGCCTTCTACAATGTAATATTAAGAAACACTGCATTCTTAAACCCTTGAAAATCACCTAAAATCTATCTGCTATAATAGGACAATTGTTAGGTAAGGAAGGTCACCGGCTTGATCCACAAAGTGCATACCACGCCTGAGGATCTCCCTACCTCTGCCCACCTGCTGAACACCATCCTCTCTTCTAGATGATTCCTAGTGACTTCAAGTTCAATGTCACAGAAATCAAACCTCTTGCCTTTTCAATACTGTTCCCCTCCTGTGTTCCTTCATCTCTTTAACCGGCAAGTCTTTTCAATCCATCCCAGGCCTTGCTACCTGAAAACCTCAGGTTTGTTGTGTTGGAATCTGCCCTTTTCATTGCAATTTTCCTCCATAACTTTTCCACTGGTGCTTCCTAACTTCATGTCCTCTATTAAGACTCTGATATGGACACTTGTCAACGTGACCATTGCTAGAACAGCCTTTGAACAGGATCCCCCATCTCTAGGCACTCCCTTCTCTATACAGATGAATCCTGGTGCCTGTGCTCAAACATCTCTTCTTAGCCTGATATCTAAGGACTGCTCTAACCTGCCTTAAATCTCAGTTTATCTACCAGTCTTTTCCAAGCAGTTTCTATTCTAACCAAACTGAAACCAGTGCTCTCCCTTGTATCTAACCCATGTTTCTTCACCTATGCCCTGTCCATTTGTAATACCCTTTTTAAAATATACATTTCCTGAGTTAAACTTCTATCCATTCTTAGGGACCATCTCAAATGCCATAATCTACCCTAGAAGCCTTTTCTGATCACCCACCCAAAAGTTGTCTAAGTCTCTTAGAGTTTGTTACACTGATATATTTGACTATTTGCTGTGAGTAAATAGCATTTTCTACTATGTGTTATGACTAGTTACCTCCTGGTTTCAACTGAGAGTTTCACAAAGTGTGTTCGACTAGAGTAATTCCAGAAAGAAGCTGAACAAAAAATTGGAAAATGCTGCTTATTGTAGCCCCCACCTTAGGAATTCCAGTGTGGATGAGAAAAATGAATGTGTGTGACAAATGTCATAAAGGAGGAATTGACAGGAGGCCATGTGGAGTAAGACAGAGAGAGTGGTCTAGAATGACTCCGATTTCTGACTCAAACAACTAGGGGATGTCACTCACTGAGAATGCAAGAGGAGGGAGTGGGGGTGCTGGTATCCAATAATGTTTGGTTTGCAACCGTTGAATTTAATATCTTAGTGGAAACGGGCAGTGAGAAGATAAAAGGCCAAATCCATGGCTCTCAGTTCTCATCTCCCTTGAATTCCCGTGGGTTCTGACATAGTTTGGTCCAACCTTTCTCCTTAAAATCCTCCTCCCGCCCTAGATGATTGTCCTCTCTCCATCCTGTTCCTCACGCTGCAAGTTCTGTCACTGATGCCTTTCTTTCCTCTGCCTCCAAAAACTACCTAAACACAGCTCTCTCAAGGCCCTCTTCTCTTCTTGCTCTACACTCTGCTTTTGGTGGCCTTGTCCATTCCCTGCATCTTGATGATAACAGCAGCAAAAATAATTTTGCCTCAGTCCTAACTATTCTATTTTCTGCTGGAGACTCCCACCTAGATGCTTTGAGGTCACCTTGAATGCAGCACATGCAAAATGGAATATACCCCCAAACGTTTCCTGCTTCCCCACTTCCTCTTCTAATGGGTCCTACATGTTTCCTTATTTCCATTGCCACTGCCTTTGTTCCCAAACTGCTTCTCACCTGAGTTCCCTTTTTCCAGTCCCCCTTCTTCTGGATCCTCTGTGAGCATTGAAGTCTATATGATCTTTCTAAAACATACCTGTGAGTTTGTTATTCCTCTATTTAAAAAAAAATTCAATGGCTTTTTGTTGGAAAACCCAATTTTTCAGATATTGTACAACTTTGTTGTAGTATCAGTCCATCTTATTTTCCTCAGATCTCCTAGGTATACTTTGCGCCCTCTCCAAACAAATCAAATTGCTATTTCCTCCACTTTTGTACCTCCATGCTTCCCCTCCTGCCATCCTGTCTTTATCTTTAACCTTTGGAATGTTAATAATGATATGTCTTGGAGTGGGCCTCTTTGCATCCATCTTTTTGGGACTCTCTGTGCTTCCTGGACTTGCATGTCTATTTCCTTTACCAAATTAAGGAAGTTTTCTTTCATTATTTTTTCAGATAAGCTTTCAATGTCTTGCTTTTTCTCTTCTCCTTCTGGCATCCCTATGATTCAAGTACTGGTACATTTGAAGTAGTCCCAGAGGCTCCTTAGCCTATCCTTCGTTTTTTGGATTTTTTTTCTTCATGCTTTTCTGATTGAATGTTTCATGCCAGCCAAGTAGGAAAGGGCTTGGTGTTAGATTTCATGTGATTTAAAAGTATATATAATGTTTCAAGATGGAGGTGTAGGTGGATATGCTGTGCCTCCTTGCACAACCAAAATTAAGGACAACAAAGATTTAGAAACAAGAAAATAACCAGAACTGACAGAAAATTGAACTGTACGGAAGTCCAACAACCATTCATCCAGATGAGTAAGAGGAGTAGAGTCGGGGCAGGAAAAAGCAGAGGTTGGCGGACCCAGGCACACAGGCAGCAGTGGCTGGCAGATCCCAGGTGTGCAGGTGGCAACTAGCAGAACCCAGGTACACAGGCGGCAGCTAGTGGATCCCAGGCATGGGGTGGCAACCGGCAGACCTAGTGAGGTCTCGCAAGGCGGCTGGCTGACCAGGTGGTCTTACATTCATGCACAGGTAATCCAGGTGAAGGGGAAGTGGCAGAGGGGACTGGAATCCGAGAGAGAGTGGAACAAGCACCATTGATCCCTCTCTGACCCTGCCCCCACATACAATGTCACAACCCAGCAACTGGGCTGCCCTGCCCTAGGGAACACCTAAGGTTCCACCCCTTACTACATAACAGGGCGACCAGACCAAAAAAAAAAAAAAAAAAAATGGCTGAAATGGGAGAACAAATCAAAGCCCCAGAGCCAATTCATCTAAGCACCCAAGAGATAGCCAACCTATCAGATGCACAGTTCAAAGCCCTGGGGATCAGGATGCTCACAGAATTGGTTGATTTTGGTCGCAAATTAGATGAACAAATGAAGGCTACAATAAGTGAAATGAAGGAAAACATGAAGGGAACCAATAGAGATGGGAAGAAAACTGGGACTCAAATCAATGGAGTGGATCAGAAGGAAGAAAGAAACAACCAAACAGAAAAGAAGGAAGAAACAAGAATTCAAAAACATGAGGAGAGGCTTAGGAACTTCCAGGACATCTTTAAACGTTCTGACATCTGAATTATAGGGGTACCAGAAGGGGAAGAGGAAGAGCAACAAGTGGAAAACTTATTTGGACAAATAATAAAGGAGAACTTCCCCAATCTGCCAAAGGAAATAGACTACCAGGAGGAAGTCCAGGAAGCTCAGAGAATCCCAAAGAAGTGGGACCCAAGGAGGAACATACCAAGGCACATCATAGTTACATTACCAAAGATTCAAATGAAGGAGAGAATTCTAGAAGCAGCAAGGAATAAAGGCACAGTCACCTACAAAGTAGTTCCCATCAGACTGTCAGCTGATTTCTCAAAAGAGACCTTCCAGGCAAGAAGGGGCTGGAAAGAAATATTCCAAGTCATGAAAGTCAAGGACCTACAACCAAGACTGTTCTATCTAGTGAACCTTTCATTTAGAATGGGAGGGAAGATAAAGTACTTCTGGGATAAGGTCAAGTTAAAGGAGTTCATCATCACCAAGCCCTTATTATATGAAATGTTCAAGGGACTTATCTAAGAAAAAGAAGATAAAAAATATGACAGTAAAAAGACAGCAAACTCACAGATATTAACAACAACACCTAAAACAAAAGCAAACTAAGCAAACAAGTAGAACAGGAACAGAAACGCAGAAATGGAGATCACATGGAGGGTTAGCAACAGGGAAGTGGGAGGAGGAGAGGGGGGAAAAGATACAGAGAATAAGTAGCATAGATGGTGGGTAGAAAATAGACGGAGAGAGCAAGAATAGTGTGAGAAATGTAGAAGCTAAAGAACTTATGACACATGGACATGAACTAAAGGGGGGAATGTGGGTGGGAGGAGGTGTGCAGGGTGGAGGGGAATGATGGGGAAAATGGGACAACTGTAATAGCATAATCAATAAAATATATTAAAAAAGAAAAAATATATATATAATGTAATGACATTTCTTGTGCACTTAAGTTTGTGGTTGAAAATTTATATGTATGTATCATTATTGCTATGGAATCAATACATTTCTTATGACCTCAACCAATGTTCTCAATCTAAAATCCGGTTTTTTGAGATCCCTCAACTTTTCCAAATACCCCCTTGCAAAACTCTCCTGTTTCAGGTAAAGGCTCTTTGTGGGCAGCACTGAGGCTTGCGTCTTTGGGTCACCATGATGTTGATACATCAGTGCAAATATGACCACACCTCCTGAGCTCCAAAGCTTGTATCTTTTAGGAGAGGGGAATAAACCCCAGCTACTTCCTATCCTACTGCTGGTGGGGAGGGGCATGGAATCACCTTGCCTCATGAGCTGTGAGCATCATTTAGATCACTCTCCTTGTGATGAAACTGTGACACTGGGAACTGTCTCGTATTGGGGAACAGGGTTGGTTCAATACAACCCATGTGGTGACACAGTACTGGCTTTAAAGTAATGTGAAAATGGAAGTGAAAAGAAAAGTCATATTGGGGAAATGACCCCAAAGGGTCGTGGAAGATGAATGAAATGGGGTTCAAACCACACATGTTGCACAAGTACTGGTCCAACATAGACCTTTACCATCCTCAGGGACCTCCACAACAAAAAAGGTGGAATTGGCAAAAAGCAAAGCACTTTGGCTCCTTGCCACTCCTTTCTTGCTTCCTTTTCCCTTCTTACTGCTTTTTTTAATAAATTGATTTTAGAGAAAGACGAAGGGAGAGAAAGAGAGAGAAACATTGGTTTGTTGTTCCACTTATTTATGGAAGGTTGCATTCATTGGCTGATTTTTGTATGTGCCCTGACAGGGGATCAAGCACGCAACCTTGGCGTATTGGGACAACACTCTAACCAACTGAGCTACCCTACCAGGGCTCCCTTCTCACCGCTTTTAAAGACAGTTTTCCTATTTAAAAAAATTTTTCATTCTGGTCTTTTAAAAAGCACATGCACAGCATTTTAATCAAGTAGATACATTTGGCATGGCACATTCAGTTTGGGCAGTGAGGGACGGTAAAGCAAGATACAGTAGAAAATAGAGCATTGTTCACAGAACCTGGAGTTCTCATCTGGGCTCCACCACTAAGTTGCTGCGTGGCATGGGGCAAGTCACTTCACATCTGTGAGCCTCTGTTTTCTCAACTGTAAATAAGGTATTGAACTTGGTCATCTCTAAGACTCTTTTTTCTAGTTAATGCTCTAGTGACCACAGGTGGTCAAAGACTGGACAGATGAGCCATGTGTGAGGGTTTAAAGAGAATAACAGGAACAACTGGTCAAATTTGCCAGGATTTTTCTTAAGCTCTAGCAGAATCTTCTTCTACATCTACTCCAAGAAAGAAATAGGAAGGAAAATATAATACCTTCAATGCCAAATTATCAGTTTTAGCAGGAATCGTTTCCTCTCACCCATTCTACCTCCTTTTTAACCACCAATAACTTAGAAAAGAGGTAAAGTGTCAGAGGTAGAAAGCCATCTCCGTTAGCTGTGAGTGCCTGGCCCTCACCTCTCAGGTCCGCCTTTATTTGGCATACCCCATGGGACTATCTTTTCTGGGGTTTCCTGGAGAGTTACCAGACTGTCTATGTGAATAAAAGGGCCTTTCCTCTCAGCACTTTGTCTATAGGAGATAGAGAAGGATTAACTAATTCTGCTGCTCCTACAGTCCTCAGCTTGGACAAGCTGCAGCCTGGCCTGGCTGAACTAGACCACATGATGGAGGCCAAGTTCTCAGGATCCCAGCCGCCATCATTCACCATGACTTGCCTCATGGACCAGCCCACCTTATGCCCTCCTACAACCCTACCCTCATCTGCTGTTCCACACCCTAACTCCCATCTCCATGAGCCTGTGCCAATATAACCCATCCCTTTCTGCTTGACTGGTGAAGCAGGCTCAGCATTATTAAGAGGGTGCTAAGGGCATTCCTTCTCCCCTCTGTTAACAAAGAGGTGTTAAAAATTATTTCCTTCAGGAAACTGTCCTGAATCAGTTTTCTAACCACAAGAAATCCTGAAAGAAGCAGTTTAAAAACCAGTAGAAAAGGAGACCTAGAGTCTCAAAATCTCAGACAGCATTTTGTTCGAAATTCTAGTGTTAAATCTGAGAAAATGGGGACCAGAGAAGTAAAGTGACTTGCTCAAGGTCACAGAGCTATTTAATGTGAGAGCAATGACTCTAACCCAGATCTCCTCATTCCTAGACCTGTGCTGTTGCCGAAAAGATACTTGGGGCAGACAGAACATTGCAACTCTGCAGATCAAGTCTAATCTAGACAATAGACAATGTTAATCTATTGGCTCAATATTAAGACACGGCATTGGACATGGGAGGATAGACAGTAAGAGTTCACTGTGAGATTTACAAAGGAAGCAAAGAAAACACCTCAACACAAATTCATACAGGCATAAAAAGCTGAGGAGCCCAACACCCAAGAATGTCTATGTGGGCAAACTCATGGCAATAAATGTTCTGGGGGACTGTTATGGATTGAATTACATTGCCCAGAAAGGCAGGTTGAAGTCTTAACCCCCAGAACCTATCAATGTGACCTTATTAGGAGGTAGAGTCTTTGCAGATGTAATCAAGTTAAGATGTAGTCACACTGATTTAATATGGGCCCAAATCCAGTAACTAGTGTTCTCATAAGAAGAGAGAAATTTGAACATGGACACACAGGAAAGAAAGCCATGAAGATGGAGACAGAGATTAGTCTTGTGTCTACCATCCAAGGAATGCCAAGGACTGCTGGCACCCACCGGAATCTAGAAGAGGCAAAAAAAGATCCTCCCCTAGTGCCTTCAGAGAGAGCATGGTCCTGCAAATAGCTTGATATCAGAGTTCTAGTCTCCAGAATTGCAAGAGAAGAAATATCTGCTGTTGTAAGCCACCCAGTTTGTGGTGTTTGTTACAGCAGTCCTAGGAAACTCATACAGTCTGAGCAAGTGGTTGGCATGGGGTGGGATGAAGTGAGGAGACTGAAATCATGCAAATTAATGCAACACAGCAAGTTCTATGGGCTGTCCTGTCATAAAGCTATCTGTACAGTGTGGTCCTGTGTTTGCACTACTCCATTCACAAACTGCCAGGACTGCCTGGAAGAAGATGAGCAGTGGAGGGAGACAAAGCTGGACTTGAATCCCGTCTGCTACTTATGTGGTAAAGTGTAGGGTAGATAACCGACTTTGGGGGGTTTCGATGCCTTCATGTGGAGAACACAGCCTCCCTCGGAGGGTTAGTGTGAGAACTACTATGTCTACCTGTCGCAGCAGCTCAGTCAGGGTAAATTTCTTTGTCTCTGCTTTATTTAGTCTTTGAAGTACATCACAGGCTATTTGGGGGCTGGGGATGGGAAACTTTAAATACTTCCCACATGGAGAAAGGAGCCAAGAGTCATTAAATGCTGGTGCTGGGGGCACCTTCAAGGCCATACAGACGAGCTTCTCATTTTAGAGACAATCACACCAGTCACACTGTATGTTTTCCACACTCACCGCAAACTGTGTGGAGCACCTGGGAAACCTTCAAGTGGATGTTTGTTGATAGATAAAGTGTCTTGGAAAGACCGCATAAAGAAACAAGCCTTAATCTTATGGTGAAAATAAACTATCTGGCATCACTGAACAGACTTCACCCACCTCATGACTTTGCTCAGGCCTGGCTGTCCATTTCTGGCCCAGTATGTATCGAAGAACGATTAGCTAACCTACCTTCCCTGAGACCTTCAGGGGGTTCAAAGCCTGAGCTTAAATGAAAGTGACTCAAAAATAAGTGCTCAGGATTCACGAAGTGTCTTCAACTGTGTAATTGCTTCTCCATCATAACACCAAAAGAAAAATCATTGTAAAATAGTATATTTAACTCAAAGCCAATGCTAAGTTAGAGTAGATGACAAACACAGTTGCTATTGTGAAGATAAAACATGCAAGGAAACAAAATGAACTATGACATTTTTAAGCCCCCCAAATGTAACACCCACCACTGGCTTCTGACTCCACCTGCTATACGGCTCTCCTGGCACTTCCCACACGTGGCGTATTAAACTGACTTGTTTATTCAGTCAGAGCCCTTCTCTGCTCACTGGGGTGCACATTCCATCAGGGCTCAGACCTGGTCTCTTTTATTCACTTATGCATCCCCAGGGCCTAGAACAGCTCCTGTCACATGATCGGTTCATAATACATATTTGTTGAACAAATGAATGAATGAATGAACAAGTAAGTTTGGGCAGGGAGGGGAGCAGTTGTATGATGTGGGTAAGAAAGTAGAGTATATGGCTGCCTTTTGCCCACAAAGTTTTGCCCCTATGCTCCCCTGTGCTGCCCACAAAGTATTGCCCCTATGCTGCCCTGCCATTAAGGACATCTCTCTCCCTTCTCTGCCCTGATTCCATCATCACCAAGTAACCTTTGGTTTCAGTCTTTCTGTGTGTGCGTTTCTATATAGGATCACAATTTTGGTTCATTTTTTTCCATTGTAAATTACTGGGTTGGCATTTCAGTTTTTAAAAAATTGGTTCACATCTCAAAAAAGTCTGAAGAAGATAATCTCAACCAGGACGACAACCTGTGGTGAAAGAGCAAAGAACGGCACGGAAGGGGCTTGGGTTCTAGATCTAACTGTTCTCTGGTCTTCTGTGTGGCCTTAAAAAAAATCACTTCTCAGGGCCTCAGTTTCCCTGCAGAGGCAATGAATTGATAACTTCTCAGTCCCTTATATCTTTCAAAGTTAGGATTCTATAAGAATTATCAAAGTAGGCTCTTCCATGTATTCTGACATCCTGAGAGAGGTGTTAACTGCTATCTTGTGTCACTAACAGCAAAATGGTGCGGCTCACTTGGGTCATGGGTCAGCACTTTTCCTGGGGTCAGTTATCACCGTCAGGAAAAGACAGATGGGATTCTCATTACACATGTAAAATGCCAGTGGAGGCGTTCCCCAGGGACAGTGGGGATCACAGAGCAACTCTCTTCACATTTGAAATTGTGCAGATGCATGGGTGTGGGGCAGTAGAAGGCAGTACTAGAGGGAAGAAAATGCGCAGCAGAAGGTAGAGGATGGTCTAGGTGATGGGAAGGCAGGCGCCAAGACCACAGGTTTGGAGAGTCACTCATTTTCCTGTTAGGACCTAGCAGACACTGAAGCTTGACTAACAAGAATGTGCCCATGAACTTTTAGCAGATACTAAAAGTTCTGTTTCCACTATGAGCCATGTCACTGTGGTGAAGGGCAAGAGCTGAGTGTCCCATAAATGTATCTTCCTTAGAGGTTTTAGTTCTGCATTGCCAAGGCTGCTCCAAGCCTGCTCTCTTTGTAACCCTTCCGATGTCCATTATTGGTCTTCCTAGAGATCTTGATTGCCTGTCTGTAATACAGTTATTGGGCCAGCTCTCAAATTTACACCTTCAGATGAGACTT
Organism: Anoura caudifer; assembly: GCA_004027475.1. Taxonomy (NCBI): domain Eukaryota; kingdom Metazoa; phylum Chordata; class Mammalia; order Chiroptera; family Phyllostomidae; genus Anoura; species Anoura caudifer. The sequence goes on from PVKU01004578.1 coordinate 102,397, forward strand.
CTCACCTGAGTCCTAGTCTTATATGACTGCCAGCCTACAAATGAGTACCACTTAGATATCATCATTTTAAATGTAACATGTCAGGAGCAAACAGCATGAGTCTCCCCAGTTCATTCAGTTTCTGTCACTAGCATCATTAATCTTGTGCTGAGGCTTAAGGTTGAAGGTACTTTTTTACTCTTCACAATCTCCTTCATCAGTAGTCATCTGCAACTTCCATAAATAGCACTAACAAACTCACCAATCTGCCCACTGCTGCATCAGTGTTGTCTATTCTGTCATTTGCATTATGACCTGAAATGACTGATTCAACCCCCCAAACTGTGAGCCTTCTCAGAGTCTCTCTCATTCATCTCCTTTCTTGAACCTCCGCCTTCATCCATGTCTTCATTCTTCCTGCCTAAACTTCCAGAGCATCTTTCTTACTGGCCTTCCAATCTCTAATGTTTCCCTGATTCCCCTCCCTGCTTCAATCCATCTCAAACAAATCCACAGGTTGATCTTTTTTTTTAAGATTTTATTTATTTATTTTTAGAGAGGGGAAGGGAGGGAGAAAAACATTGATGTGCCAGAGGTTCATTGATTGGTTGTCTCTCCCACGGCCCCAGCTGGGGACCTGGCCAGCAACCCAGGCCTGTGCCCTGACCGAGGCTGAAACTGGTGACTCTTCGGTCTGCAGGCCAGCACTCAGTCCATGGAGCCACACCAGCCATAGCAGACTGATCTTTTTGAAGCCACTTTTATCAAGCCACAGTTTGCCAATCAGTGTTTAAAAACTCCTCATAAGCATTTAAGAGCTTCCGTCAACCGCTCCCTCCTCCTTAAGACCTATCCATGGCGTTATTCAACTCATATTTGTTTGAGCACCAACTATGAACCAGTCTCTCTCTCTCTGCTACTGCCCAGCATTCCCCCTTCTTTTCAGTTAAGCCCAGCTTAAGTGATGCTCCCCTACAGCCACCACAGTTATATCTGCCTTTTGGGCTGTGCTCAAAACCTTGCCCTGCCTGTAATCTCTTCCTTTCTGCCAATCCATTTCTGTTCTCTCTTCCAAGATGCACCTTCTCCTAAGGGTTTCTAGTGTGAATGAATGGCAGACCACAACCTTTCCCTGTTTCTGAATTTCTAGATATCTATTGCTAAGTATATTTCTCTCATTATTTCACATGCATTCATTGTTCTCAACATAGCAATTGATATGTGAGCTCCAGAAGGGCAGGGACCAAATCTTCTTTTCTTCTTTTACCCAAAACTGGAATGGGCAAGACCAGATGCAAAGCCAGCAAGGTCCTTGATTTTGCACACAGCTCATAGACAAGGCCTACTTGTCACATTGTAGGCAGCAAAGACAAAAAAACAGGCACCAAAGACTTCGGACTAGCTCCTCATACAAGGTTAATGACTTGGCCATGATTTGAGAAGTGTTTATTAAATGATGAATTAACATTTTTAAATAATTCAAGTTCCTTATACACCATGTATTCTTCTAGTGCAGAAATACAGTGGCCGGTATTACCTACTGGGTCTCAGTCACTAATCAGATTTGAAATTCTTGACCCTTGCTAGCCAGAATGCTAGGTCCAGGGTGAACAAGAAGGCCCCAACTCGGCTGCCCCTATGAGAAGTTGCCCCTACACCTGGCAACTACCCACAAGTTAGCACCAGCTCATGCCCTTGAACCAAAGTTGTCTGACCCCAGTACAAGCCAGGTATTTGCAGAACCTGAAAGCTCAGCTCCCCTCCTTTCCTCGGTCCAGCTGCAGTGTCTTGTCTGAAGCTAGTCCACAGCCAAGTGATGTGCAGCCCTTGCAGAAAGCAGAGAAGCTGCCCTTTTCCCCAGGAGTTCCTAGGAGTGCAGAGAAGGGAATAGAAATGGACTTACCTTCACATAGTAGTTCATGCCCATCCCCAACAGGTGCTGCAGAAAGTGCCTGTCCTGCCTGCTCCCCGGGGTTGGCACCCCAGGGCCCGGAAGAGGGCAGGCATCGGGAGTTACGGCGGTTGCCCTGTTCCTCACCAGGACCTGCTGCGGCGCGGGTGCAGACCCCGATCTATTTAGACTAGTTTCGGGGGAAGCCAGGCTGCTGGGAGCCGGATCCTGGCTTTCCTGGAGCTTCAGGCGGGGTACCTCTTTGGTACCCAAGCAAAAGTTTTTCAGACTCAGCAAGGTGGCTGGGTTGGCTAGCTTCACGCTGGCCATACGTGGGATCAAGGTGCACAGTGGGGTGGGGCTCTCCTGGGATGCCAAGGTGGCATCTTCAGCCGGCAAGTGAGGTGCCAGGGAGGGGTAGGGAGGCTGTGGCGAGCCCTTGTTCCCGATGGAGCCTCCGGGACTGCCTTCGTCCAAGGACGTGATGGACTCGTTCCGAAAGCGGCTGTACTTGGCCCTGTGCAGCATCCCTGGGTGCCCGAAGAGTCCTACATACAGCACGAGTCCTGCCAAGCTGTCCTGACCGCGTTCTCGCATAGCCTTAGCAGTATTGAAACAAGATACTGTTGCATAAATCGCCTCGTAGTCTGTAGATAAACGGTCCAGAAAACAAATGCCTCGACGCCCCGTGCAACTCTCGGAGGCCACCTCTCCAGCGCTGCTCCGGAGCCCTTTGGGATGTCAGCTGAGAGGGAAAACGCCTCCCCAGCTTTCAGTCCCTCCCTGGCCCAGGCAGCAGCACCCGGTGATCTCGCCTCGAATTCCTTGCTGGGAAAGACTGTGTCCAGGCTTGCGGAGGCGGGGATCACTCAAGGCCAACTCTTGGGCACCAAACCGGCCGAGCACCGGCCATCAGGTCCCGCCGCATCGCCAGTGGTGAGGAGGGAGCGAGCAGAATTATTTAGCGCCCCCCACCTCCAGCCACCCCTCTGCCACAGGAACTTTCAAACCTGCTCCCTCCGGTTCCCACAGGGCGGGGCAACGACTGGCCTGTTAACCCTTTATTTGTTCCAACGAGTGTTCATTTAAAAAAAATAGAAAGAAAAGATATACGTGAGCCAAAGGGCCTTCTGCCTGAGTTCATTGATTCTGATGGCTGCTGCACTCTTTTCAAGATTTCTTCTTGCATCCCGTCCGGGCCACAAGCCAGGAATACTAGTGACCAGAGCTGCTCCGCATTATTTCAAGGACTTGTGATAGCTCCGTGTTCCTCAGACCCCCTCCCAGCCAGCCAGCCAGCCCGCGCTCAGAACGCCCCTCCCTCCTGCACAATCTCAGAGCCTCTGTCGGCAGCGGGAGCGCCCTAGCAGCAGAAGGCTGTGAGATGTGCGGGATGATACGCAGAGTGTTGAAATTTTTATGAATGAACTTTGCTGAATGAATTTCTGTCTGTGTGTGCAAGCTAATAAATCTGTGAATGAAGCTGAGAATAGCTGTAATTGACTGATGGGCTCAGGGGTACTTGGTTTTTATCCAATCAGGCAGCAGTATGGTGACTCATGCACCATAAATACACTAAGCTAGTAGCCAGGAGAAATAAAGCTGGAGGGAGAGATTCCGTTTTGTGATACCCAATGAAGGGGTTAAAAGGAAAGGTGAACATTTACTATAAATCATCAGTTAGCTGGGAAGCAGCAGGTTAAAAGGTCTATTTCCTTCTTTGCGGAGATGGCCAGGAAAGCCAAGCAGAAGAGCTAAAAATTAGAGCCATTGTTTTACAGATATTAGGACATATGGTACATAACTCCTGTGGGAAGCCAGTGATGCATTTTTCTTAGAAACATAGTTCTTTTTTTTATTGATTGCTGGTTTCATCTCCCATCTGGTGCGACTTCCTGTACCTATCAAATGCATTCTGAAGACGTAATGACAACTGCAAGAGGCTTAGCACACAGGAAGCCAGGAAGGAAGCCAGGAGGGGAAAATGCAGGTTCTTTCAGGAATGAAGAAGAGGAAACTGCTGAAATGCTGGGAGGATGTGGAAATCACTTACTGGAAGAAACAAGAAAAATCTCTGCTGAAGGTTACATTTCTTGGTGGGCCAAGGCTCTTGCATATGAAATTGTTCATTGAAAAACTGGCCACCATGGGAATCAGGGATGCCGCCTTCATTGTCTTATTGCCCATAAGGCTCCAATCAGCTCCTGTGTATTCATGACATTTGTGGCCTGAGCTCCTTTGGGATCCAAACACAGGTTATGGATTAAGTGGTTGTTTATGACCAGCCAAAAAGGTGTCCCTGCTGGCTTCCTGCTCCCCCACAGAAATAACATGCCTCTTCACATCTTGGCTGCCAAACCTGTTAGGATGTGTTTTCCCTTGGGCAGGCCCTTTTGCATCTTCAGAAACCTTGCTTTCAATCCTTGCTGACCTCCTCTCCCAGCCCTAAACACCTCCGCCTGGCAAAGCTGAGGGGTGTAGTTAAATCAGCTGTAACATTCTTGGGGCTAAACACGCTCTGGGCAAGACTGTGAAGTAATCTTCCTCCTTTTCATTTTTCCCCTTCTCTCTCCTCCCCTCCCTGGGACTCCTTCCTTGCTATCACAAACCCCACACTCTGCTGCTTGAGAAAGTTACTTTACCACTCTGTGCCTGAATGCCCTCATGTGTTAGGAGTAGCTCTCTACTGGACATATTATGAAGGTTTTCACAAGCTCATTCTAATTCCGGTAAGGCACTTGGCACCATCATCTACATAGTGCCTGGCTCGTAAGTACCCATCAGGCAGTGTAAAGGAAGGCCATTTGAACGAGGGCCACCTGCTCCTGAAGCTTAAGTACTCTTACCCCCCTACAATCTATGTGCACCTGTCTAGGCTATTAAGCGAGAAATCTGCATAAATTAGAAGCCAAGAACGTCAACAGTGTCCAAAAAAGAATTTTTTCTTTTGGTAACAATTTTGTGGACCTGGAACAATAGAAGTCCACCAGGCTGGTGTAAATCCTTGCTGAGGTCTTTATGGCTGGAGGGAAGGGTACCCAAGGTGCAAGGGTGCCCAAAGGGAGCCGGGCGCCCAGGTGTGCACCTCACCAGCCACACTCCAGGAGCTCAGACCAGCCCACATTCCTCAGGTGTAGTAAGTCCTATTGGAGCAGAGAAGAACCTGGTGGGGCCAGATAAGGTAAAAAGCAGCCATGGCCACCATGGGCTGCTGCTGCCCCTGGGAACCCTGGAGACCTTGGCTCTCCTAGGCAGCTCTGCCAGGGCCTTTTATGAGGGTGAAAGAACTCAGAGCTGCAACTGAGGAGCTGGGGAACAGCCTCAACACCAATCCAGCAGGGCAGCTCTCAGCACAAAGGCAGGGGCTAAAACGCTACCCCACAGTCCAGGAAAAGGCTCCTTCACTGGGTGGGTTTTTATTCCAGGCAGGTGGGTGGGCAAAGCAGAAGGTTCTCTTTTTTCCAGGACATTAGAATATCTTTTTCAAATAGTAATGATGAAAATAACATTAATAAAAGCTACTATTTATGGAATGCGAGTCAGTTTACCTGTGTTAAAAAAAATTCAACCAAATAATCTGAAGATCTAATTGATTTTATTAAACAATTTGAGCAGCATCCCAACTAGTAGCTAGAAAGGTCCCCAGTGGGTTGCACAAAATGGGGGGTCTTTCCGGGAAGCAGGGTGGGGCAAGGGATCTATCAGCCAGAAAGAAAAGAAAGGATTGTTTGGGGCAGGGACATATTTTCTTGGAGGAAATGGGGGGGGAAGGGTTTTTATTATGTAGGTTGCCCTTTCTTTCTATGAGGGATGGAGAGGGCCAGTGAGATAGGTTTCCTTACTAGGGGTTGGCCAGAAAATTCCGTGCCGGTTGATTAAGATTCTGTTTTTGGGAAAGGCTGAAACTGCAACTAGATCAGGTATGAAATCTAGGTTTGGTATCATGGGCTTTTAACACAAGTGATGCTATTTGGGGCCTGTGGGTTTTTTTTTTTTTTCTTTAACACCTGCATTCTTGTTTAAAAATCATTATCATAACTTTTGGAGGCTGGGACTGTTTTCATCATAGCCTTACACGTGTGGAAAGAGACTCAGAGCAAGTTCGATGACTTGGCCCAGGTCCCCTGGTGGCTGAGCAATGATGCTGAGGCCCCTCCAGCAGCTCTGCCTGGCTGCAAAGCAGACCACAGTGTTCTGCTGCCTCCCAGGGCACCAAAGACCTCCAGTCCAGATCCCAGGACTGTCCTCTCCACACTGCAGGAGAGACCACAGTTGAGGCTCTGAGTTCACAGTAAGCCACCGGGTTTACTGGCTTGTCTCAGCCCCACAGCCAGTCAGGGGCAGGTATAGGGTAGAACCAAGAACTGACTCACTCCAGCCTCATGTCCTGCCTGCTGGGATACCAGCCAGCACGTGTAAGAACCTAACTCACACTCAGCGCTCACTAACTGTTAGTGCTTGCTCTCTCTCAGAATCCTCGGAGATCTTATCTATACCATTCACCCTAAATACCTCACAGGATTGCCAGAAGTGAAAGCATGAATAATTGATAAGAAAAGCATTATTGTCATTAAACCATCAGAGCCCCATTAACCTCTCACATCACTTCCCTGGAAAGCGAGGCTCTGCTTAGGCCACTGTGGTATATGCCTCCTTTGCTTTGAGACATCCCCACTCCAAGGGCACCTGCTATGAACCAAAATGCCAGTTTTTAAGGACCAGCCAGCTGTGACTGGGCTTCCTGGAAGGAACAGGCAGGTTCAAGGAAGAGCTGGGTCAGGTTGGGACATAACACAATAGTATTAGCCAGGTCCCTCCAGGATTTCTTAGAGGAGCTGGGGAGAAGGGGACCTGAGCAAAAATGCCTGCCCAGCTTTGGAAGATAACCCAATGTGGGATTAGGGTGGAGGAAGGGTGTGCTAGGGAGCATAGAGAGGTGGAAACAGAACAAGACAGAAATAACTCTGGGGGAATGTAGGCCAATTGCTACTTTGGAACAAAAATGGAGCAGGCGGCAACAGAGTGCCCTAGCACCAGACGCCGAATACCATTTCTATCACAAAGCAGAGCCACTCCTGCGGAAGTTTCCCTAAGGATGAGTCCAACAGCCCATCAATGAGGGAGGAAAACACTGTGGAAGTTCTATTTCAGGAAAAAAAAATCCACAAGACAATATTTATATGAAGCTCTTATCAGAAACCAAAATAGCATTTTGAGGATGGGGGCACGACAGGTGTGGAAGGGGCGAGTCTCTGAGAGTCGGAGCCGCGCATCACAGCAGCAGAGGCAGGTCCATGCCCCCCCAGAGCTGCCATCAAAGCAGCACTTCCCTTCGCCTCCCAACCGAAACATTTACAGGTGTTTCAGTCTTCCACCTTCGCAGGTAAACAGCTCTCTGATGGCTGCTGTTGGCCCTGACTGGCTCTCCTGAAACCAGGACCAGCTGGAGACAGATGTCTGCCAATCTGGGAAAATGAGATAATGTCCTAGGAAGTGCTATGTAAAGAGTTAGACAACATGCAGATAAAGAGTAGATGAGTTACTTAGGGTCAGGTTCAGTTGCAAATAACAAAAACTCCAAAGAACAGTGGTTTAAACAAAAAATTTACTTCCCTGGAAGTGGGAAATCCAGGCACAGTATCAGCTCTTGGCCATCCTTAAAGTATTTCTCTTCTCCTCATAGTCCAAAAGGGCTGATGGAGCTCTAGCTATTTAAGCTGCATTCCAGGCAAATGGATGAAAGGACACAGAAGGACATGCCTACTCTCTTTAAAGCAATATCCTGGAAACCCAATAGAATGTTTCCGGTGACAACACATTAGCCAGAACTTAGTCATATGGCTGCACCAAGCTGTAGGAGAAAACAAAGTGTTCATCTGAGAGTGGAGCTTTTTGTCTGAGAGCAAGGCTGCCGCACACAAAACCAGAGTCTGTTACTAGGGAAGGAGCGGGAAATGGACACTGTGAGAGACAACAGCATCTCTGCTGTCATATTATTTTCAGAAGACCTTCTACCTAGATGGACTATAACACTGGAATAGGATATTGCTTCTCATCCTTTTGGCTAAGATCAAGTGTAGTAAAAGGTAGCACAGGATAAAAATGTTCTTGGTCAGTGTGGCTCATTCTCCTCTTTTATTACACACACACACATACACACACATGAAGCTTAAAAATGACCCATGGAGGCCTGGCTGGTGTGGCCTAGTGGATTGAGTGCCGGCCTGCAAACAGGTCAAGGGTTCAGTTCCTTGTCTGGGTATATGCTTGGGTTGCTGGCCAGGTTCCCTGTTAGGGATGTGTGATAGGCAGCCAATTGATGAACTTCTTGAGGCATTGATGTTTCCCTCTCTTCCCCTCTATAAATAAATAAATAAGCAAACAAACAAACATTAAAAAAAAATGAACCATGGAAAAACATGTGCTGTCAGAACAGAAACTTTCCTCTGCATGAGACTGGTGGGGTCTATAGGCCTCTGAGAAGTGACCAGGTGCTTCCTGGGCCAGTATCAGGCAGTGACAGGAAGTGCATCTGGGCGGCTGCTGATAGCAGTCAGAGTGGTTCACGGGCTCGGGGTACCTCACAGGAAGGAACGAGTGGGTGATGGACATGGGGTCAGAGTACAGTCATCAGGAGGCCTCTGACTCAGGAGCAAGATCCAATTCTAATTGTGGACTGGCAAGAGAAAAATGTAGAAACCAGGCCCTGGACAGATTTAAACTCTATGAATTGGCTCACCCAAAGTTCATTTCCAACCCTCCTTTTTCCTTTGCCCCCCTCTACCAGGAAAAACCAAATACTTAATTTCTCAGGCTTCCTTGCGACTGCAGGGGGAAGTAAAATGTGAGAGGAAAGAGAAATTAAGGAAGGAACCTTACACACAAAAAAGTATCAGGGTTTGATAGTTTTGAAAATTCTCAGACTGTCTGGATTTCAAAAGATGCTAAAATTAAGATTCTCTGTCAAGGAATACATGCTCTACAGGAAAAGCCAAGGGCAGGACACCTCTGAAAGATCAGAGGTTGGAGTATAAAATCATTCCAAAAGGCTCTTAGATAAAGTGTGTGCCTCACAAATACCCCCATCTCACGAGAGAGCTTAAGGCCTGTTCTCTCAGCCATGGCAGCAAAAGCCAAAAATAGAGGTGGGATTATCTCTCAAAGGTCTGGGAATGAGACACTTGTCTAATGAAGTAAATCCCTGTGACATAAATGAGGGACGCACCAGGTTCTTGAGAATATCCTGATGGCAGAAACTTTGCCCAGGGGACAGAGCCACAGGTCCAAAGGATTATTCCAAGGCCTTGAAACCTACTGGAATTTGTTCAGCTGTATTTAGAAATTAATTGAGATGAATGTCTCTTTTTTTGCTTTCAATTTTCTTCCCATTCGAACTGGAATACCTCTGTTAGCCTGTGCCCACCCCACCATCATGCTTTGCCAGCAGATAGTTTGTTCCCTCAGTTCGCAGGTCCCCAGAACAGCTGCTTCCCAGAATTTCACCCACACATGATACAGATGATGAATTTGGGTCTTTTGAGCTGATGAGATTTTGGACTCCTAGTTGATGCTGTAATAGGTTGAGACCTTGGCGACCTTGGCATGAAGTGAATATATTTCTGCATGTGGGACAGATGTGAACTTCACCGGCCTGAGGATGGACTTACCTAAAAGAAGTTAAAATAAGAAATTTGTGTTGTTTAATCTACTAAGTTTGTGGTTTTATTTTTGCTTATGTTTATTTTTGGCAGCCATAGAAACAAATACAGATACTTTGTACTGAGCGGGAGGGGGAAGAATTTTTGCACCCTGAGATAAATAAGCCTCAGCAGCAACCAAAATAAATAAGTAAATATATAAATGGGAAGAAAGCTTGCCCCACTCTAAGTCTTGCCCCTCAAATAAATGATTCTCTGAAGCCTGTCTTGTAAGTTATGGACTCCCTGACCAGCCGGCTTTGCAGACTGTGGAGTGAAGCAGGGGGCCGGCCTCTGCGTGTGTGATCCTCAGGGCAGAGCGTTGCTGTTCTGCCTCCGTGAACACAGTAACCGCAGACGTGGTGATCTTGCGTTTCTCCCTTTCAGTAGCACTGTATTTTATATTTTGCATACCAGTCTTCCTAAAGTTTGGGTTCCCTGCAGAACTTCCTTATACAGTAAACAATTTTTCCATTCAAAATGTGTCTCTGAGTCTTCCTTTCATGCTATCTGTGCCATTTGGGCAGATGACTTCACCTCTCAAAGCCCTGGTCTCTCTTCAACTGCTCAAAAGTGATAATAATGTTACCTGATACGTGGCATTACCATAAGGACTAAATGGGTGTGTGTCACGTAGTAGGCCATCATATGAGATAGTCATTATTATTGTATTAGAGCAGAGGCCCAAAGTAGGAGCAGAACCAAATAGTGAGGCTGAATGGATATTGAGCCCATTCTAATCTAGAACTCTTAAAAATTTCTCTAAATTAGTTCTGGCTTGTGTGGCTCAGTGGATTGAGTGCCAGCCTGAGAACCTAGAGGTCACTGGTTCAGTTCCCAGTCAGGGCACATGCCTGGGTTACAGGCCAGGTCCCCAGTTGCAGGCCTGTGAGAGGCAACCACACATTGATGTTTATCTCCCTCTCTCTTTCTCCCTCCCTCCCTCTCTGCCTAAAAATAAATAAGTAAAATCTTTTTTAAAAAAATTTCCCTAAGTTGTGTTTTCAAAAGAGTCTTTATCATTTAGAGATACATATGGAAGTACTGAGTGAAGCAGTGATGTGAGTATTGAAATTTACTTTAAAATAATCTGGCAGGGGAGAAAAGCATCGAAGGTGGGGTGCAAATGAAGCAAGACTGGCTGCATGTTGGTCATGGTTGAAGCTGGGTGATGGATACACAGGAATTAACGACACTCTACATTTGCACAGCCTGGAATAACGTTGCTCCTACAGGTGAAGCACGGAAGTCCCTGCAGAAAGCAGGGCTGGGGAAGGGCACAAAAGAGGGTAGACAAACTATCCCATACTCTCTGCTCTTGTGGGGCTCATAAGGAGAGGACAGGACATGAGCGGTGTAAAGTGTGGGCCAGGTATGCTTGTCGGGACTGCAAGGTTAATGCTAGGAGATGTTCCCAGTCTGATGTTCCACACCTGAAACAGGCATTTAAGAAACTTGCTGCCCTGGCTGGTGTGGCTAAGTGGATGGAGCACCAGTCTGTGAACCAAAGGGTCACTGGTTCAATTCCCAGCCAGGTCACATGACTGAGTTGTGGGCCAGGTCCCTGGTTGGGGGTGTGTGAGAGACAACCAGTTGATGCAGCTCTTACACATTGATGTTTCTCTGCCTCTCTTTTTCCCTCCCTTCCCATCTCTCCAAAAATAAAATCTTAAAATCTTAAAAAAATAGAAATTTAAAATTTAAAAAAGAAGTTTGCTTTGTCTTCCTGAGCCTCTGTTTCTACAAAGTAAAATGGGTGTGAGGAATGTATATTCTTTGCCATAGTCTTGGGCAGTTGGCTGTTCATGGCTCTAAAAAGCCATGGCCTGCTCACTGCCCTGTGGGCTGTTCGTGGCAGCAGCACACTGTAATTGAAGAGGGGGCCTTCAGGTGAACCATACCGCTGTTTCTCTAGCAGCAACTTAGTAGAGTAGTTTCCCAATGCATGTTTTTCCTCAACAGTCATACACATGTCCATAAATTCTATTAATAACCAATGCACTGTTAAACCTCAATTTTTCTTGCTAGCCCAGACTCAGAGCTCCAGATTCAAACTTCATCAAGACAATCTTCAAAGTCAACGGGTTGAAACTATAGCCTTTCTATCTTAATCACCAGCAGCATCTTCCAGCCCATCCCTCTGTCATCCCAGACTCCTTCCTCTGTCTGTGCCCCACCTCTCATCACCAAGTCCATTCATTTCATCTTTGAACTGTCTTTTGACATCACACTCAATTTTCCATCCACATAACTTCACATGCAGGTTGAGCCCTGCTCATCTTTCCCTGAGACTCTCCCTCCATCCATCCAGTACACACTTATCCAAAGTATCTTTCTTTCTAATTCAAAAATATGATCACATCAGTTCCTAGGTTAAAATCTTTTATGAAATACTATGATTTATAGGATCAAATTCCAATCTTTCACTGTTGCTAACCCCAACCAGCTTTTCAACCTCTTCTTCAATCATTATTCCTTATAAATCCTATTTCTAGTAAACCATGCTACTGGCTAATATTAAAGGACAAAGAAATTACATGACAAAATGAAGGTATTCTGGGACAATTGTCTTGAGAATTTTGGTTAATCCCTCCACCCCTTGCACTCTCTCCCTCATCTCCCTCAGATTTCAAATATTGCATTTTCCAACTTCTCAAAACCTGTTCAGATTGTTCACACACACTGAAGGAGACGACTGATAACATCTTACAGTGGCATTGGCGGTGATCACCTTTAAACAGATTTTATTCAGCTCATCAAAGAGAGAATGAATCAGCCATAGGGTAAAGCTGGTTCAGATGGGATTTTACAGTCTACCAGGAAAGGCGTTATAAAGTAATTTTGCCAAGTTAGAGATGAAACCATAACCTTTGTGGTTATTGTTTCTACCAGACAAAAAGTATTTGCCTCTATTCCAGACAAGCTCTACCAGGTAACATGTCACTTTACAGTCTGAGTCCTTAATTAATAGTAAAAAGTAAAATAAAGATGCTACCTTCCCCTGGGTTGTTAAATAATTCTTGACTGACCCTGTTAAACAATGCTTCAGTATAACATTGAAAAGACCTATGGTCTGTCTTCTTACCTTATTTCCAATTTTTTAATGATTTTTTTCAAACACATCAACAGATGAGTTAAAACTGGAGGAATTTCAGGAATCAATTAGTAGATATATGAGAGTAGATAGGGATTCGAATATATGCTCTTCCCTTTAACATCACCAGTAACAATAGCTTTGCTGGTAAAGCAAACTGAAACTAGGGAGGAATCTCTCAGAAAGGTTAATACCCTCTTATGAGTTCAATGATTTTTAGATCAAAGATAAAATTTGAGCCCTTGAGTTTACTCTGGCAACCCAAGTTTAGTCAAGACTTTGAAAAGCAACTATTTCCTAGAAGAAACACAAAGGCAAGCTGGGTACACAGACACAGCCTGGACAAGGGGAAACCCCTGGTTCTGGAGAAGACAGGCTTGAATTTGAGTCCTAATTCAACCACTTCTCAGCTAACGGACCAAAACTCTTCCCACACAGGCAAGTGGGCAATCATGGGGTCAAAAACAGCAGAGAAAAGTTCCCAAATGTTGGGTCCCAAACCAGTGCTTGTCCGTGAAAAGGCTTTGTCAGTTTATATAAAAATAATGGTAATTTTAAATATTTCTAGGGGTAGAGGTAGACCGTATTGTAAGAGTTTTCATAAAATTAAATTTAAGTACTGTATTTTCAAAAACAAACTCATAGATACAGATAACAAACAAATACGTGGTTATCAAAGGGGCAGGGAGTGGGGGGGAAATGAAATGGGTAAAGGGGGTAAACTATGTGCTGATGGATGGAAACTAGATTTTTGGTGCTGACCATGCAATAATAATAGAGTATGCAGATACGGAATTATAAAGTTGTATGCCTGGAATTTATACAATGTTATTAACTCATGTTACCTCAGTTTAAAATACCTGTTTTGTATTTTGAAATCATCTTTTCTGTTCTGTGTGTGTGGCAAAATGTCTATTTTATTATAAAATAATGATAATTGTAAACAGTAGTTTCTTTTAGATGGTTTTACAGTCAAAGTTGGCAACTCTGCCCTGGCTGGTATAGCTCAGTGGGTTGAGCGTGGGATGCGAACCAAAAGGTCACCAGTTCTATTGCCAGTCTAGGGCTTATGCCTGGGTTGTGAGCCAGGTCCCCAGTGGGGGGCATGAGAGAGGCAACCACACATTGATGTTTCTCTCCCTTTCTTTCTCCCTCCCTTCCCCTCTCTCTAAAAATAAATAAATAAAATCTTTTTTTAAAAAAGTTGGCAACTTCATGTTTATTTCCAACTCTTTCATACTGTTCTAGGAACCACTGCAAGAGAGTATGTGAATCTATTTTGTGAACTAAAAGTATGGCACAAAATGAGCTCTTATTTACCGTGGTCTCTGAAAGTGCCACTGCTTGAGTGGTGATGGAAACATCATTCAGCTGGTCTTAAAGGTTCCCAAGGAGTCTACCCTGAAGCAGCACTCCCCTGGGAGTCTAACTGGGCCAGGCCTCTCACAGAGAAAGACCTCCGGGCCCAGGGGCAGCAGCGCACCTCTGGGTTCACCCCTAGCCCTCTCTTTAAGGAGGGTAATTTCACTCCTGAAGACTTCTACTTTCAGTGGGGGAAAGAGAATACAGCATGATAGGACTCTCCCTCTTTAGTGGCTAAGGAACCACCCTGCCAAAGTAAGAGTCAGTGCTGAGAGAAAAGAATCCAGTTTGCTGCAGGAAAGTAGGGACAACGGAGAAAAGGAGGGCTTGGTGCTCCTATTGAGAAAACTGTGGGGCTGAAAGAGATCTGAATTGCCAGGACAGCATGATACAAGAGTGTGTCCAAAAGGGCTGGGACAGCCCAGGACTTCTGTCAGGATAAATGGAGCTGCCCTGTCTGGCGTGGCTCAGTGGATTGGGTGCCGGTCTGCAAACCGAAGGGTCCACCATGTGATACCAGCCCCCAGTGGGTGGGCGTGTGGGAGGCAGCCTCACACATCGCGATGTTTCTCTCCTTCTTTTTCTCCTTTCCATACCGTCTCTCTAAAATAAATAAAATCTTAAAAAAAAAAAAAAAAAAAAAAGACAAATGGTGCTAGAATAACACCCACCTGTCTCTTGAGCTGACCACACATTTTAAACCCCCCTTTTCCCTTTACATGGAAGTATTTCATGGAAAGAAATAAAATAAGCCAGCTGAAAATTAAGTCCACCCATATCCTAATTTAGTGGCAATCCTATTAACATTTTAAAATATAACCTTAGGGTTTTTTTTCCTATTATGCATAAACATTTTTTTCAAACAAAAGTAACAATATTGTGCATACAGTTTTCTACTTATTTTTTCTCGTTTAACATAAAAACACCACATTTTTTCCATGTCACTATACTATATTATTTTAATTGCTAGGTGGTACCATTATGCAGATGTGCCATACTTTAACCAGGCACAAGGGACGGGAGCATTTACGTTTCTACACACACTACCGGACTGTGCTAGCTCTTGTAGCTAAATCCTTCCATACAAAATGTGAATTGCACACTCTAGATAATGAGGATATGAGTATCCACTGTACCATTCTTTCAACTTTTCTGCATGTTTGAATTTTTTTAAGAGTGAAAAAATTGATACCCTGGTATACAGAATGAGTTCCTAGAAGTAGCACTGCTGGGTCAAAGTGGGTGCCTGTTTTCAATGGGATGATCAGTTTCCCCGGATGAACTGGGACACGCGCGGGCTCCTCCCGGGCCTACCCAGTGGTTCCCCCGGAGCGCGGCCGGCCGCAGCTGCTGCCCACCGGGCTCTGCGCTGCCCGCGGCTGTGAGCGTCTCCCCGGGAGCCCAGCAGTCTTAAGAGCTCCCTGTCCCCGCTTTCGCATGGCCTCCCTGAAAAAGACCATCTGAGTGCCAGGCTGCCAGGCACGCAGCATCAAAGCTGCAGGCACCCTGAGAAGAAAAGGGCCAGTGTGCGTTCGCGAAACTCAAAAGCCCTTCTCCAGGCACAGCGACTCACGCGGGAGGGGGCGAGGGCGCTGAAACTGCGCTTTAACAGTGTGGGTAGTCAGGCTGTGGGTGCCCCGCCAGGACAAAAGGGCCTCAGTGCCGGAGAGGAGACCGCCCGGGGGCCTGGTGGGAGCATAAAGGGAAGTTGTGTCCCTGCAGCACTCAAGTTCACCTTTGTCTTCTGAGTCCAAGTCAAAGGAAGGTTACAGAAGGAGCCTGCAGGCTCTCCTCCCTCGTCAGGGGTCTGGTCGACAGGAATGGCCAAGTTCTTTTTCCAAGATGCTGGGAATTCAGATGAAAATAGAACTGTGCTTGCCTGTGAGTGGGACAGCGGTCAGGTTTATATCAATTGCTTCGTCCTCTGACCAGGGCCAAGGAGGAGGGGGAAGCCAATGCCAGTTACTGGAAGGGGTGGCTGGGAAGGAGACCCAGGCAAACATGTCATACAGCAGTAAGAATTTGCTGTTGTTAGGGCGTGGGGGTGAGGCGCAGGTGGGACAGGAATACGAGGTGATCAGACTTCTTTCCCCCATGCCCTGCCCAGCTCTCCATAGTGCAGATGATGCACTGATGCCTCGGAGCAGTGCTCTGACCTGGTAGCTACCGCCCATTGATCAGCAGGGAAGGTCGTCGGTGGAAGAAGGTTAAAGGTTGCCTTTCTTAGGACCTTTGCTGAGTCTTCTCCTGGAGTTGGCACAAGATCAGCCATCTGTTGGCACTTGAAGGGAAAAAATGTTCTTGGCTGAATCATCTAACTAATTCTAGTGGCTTGAGGCAGAGGGAACAGTAGCTGTAATGCAGAGCAATTCCCAAGCACCCACTCCCCCCCCTCCCCCGCCACACACACACACACATCTATACATCCCAGCTCTTCAACTTTTGTAATTCTCCTTTTTGCTGTGAGAGGTGAAACAGTATAAAACCAGACAACAAATAAAGCAGCTAACATGTAAACTTTGAATCTCAGACCTGAGTTTCATTCTTAGGTTTGCCGCTTACTGTCTGTGGCTTCGGACAACTAACAACCTCATTCAATTGCCTCATCTGTAAAATGGGCATATAATATCTGCCTTATAGAGTTGCTGTTAGAATTAAAAGATGTGTGAATGCATCCTGTATCGTAGTAAACTTTCAAATAAAGTTTGCTGTTTGATTTTAAAAACTTAGTTATTCCTGATATCATTCCAAATGGATTTGAGGCTGTTTGCACAAATAGAGTACTACACCATGAACATGAAATGAATACTTTCAACTTTTGTTCTGTATAATTCTGAGTTCTTTTCATCCTTACAACAAGAATGTATTCCTCCAATAACTTGTGTAATAAGTACAGGGGTGGGCAAAGTAGGCTTACAGTTGTGAGTACACAAAACAGTATAGTCTTATTTTATTTATTTTATTATTTCCATGCAAACAACTGTCAAGTTACTTTTTTGCCCTGTACACTGAAGAACCAAGTGAAGATGACAAATAAGAAGGAAATCCAGGTGACAACAATGACTGTATAGAGTGTTTAACAGAAGGGCGAGAAGGCTGTCAATTTAAGTAAGACTGAGCTCCCAAGCAGCCAAGACGAAGGGCAACCATGATCATTTTAATAATTTGTGGTGCTCACTGATCCTGCTTCTCAGGATCACAAGCTATTTCTTTAGAAATTTTTTAGCCCTGGCCAGGCAGCTCAGTTGGCTAGAATGCCGTCCCAATACGCCAAGGTTGCGGGTTCAATCTCTAGACAGGGCACATACAAGAATCAACCAATGAATGCAGAAATAAGTTGAACAACTTATCGGCATTTCTTTCTCTCTCTTCCTCTCTCTAAAACCAATAAATAAAATTTAGAAAAAAAATTTCTTTAGGAAGTTTTTGTGAAAATGAACACCGCACTTTTGTGGACATCAGCCATGCTTTTCTTTACCAGCACAGTGAATTTCACAGGCTGCTTTTCAAAAAGCTCCTCAGCACTGGCCTGACATCAGTGTGAAACTCACTGGGGGCACCTCTCCGGGCAGCTCACTTAAACCCCTTCGCCACAAACAATTGCAATGGCACCGTTCATTTGATTAGCACTTTACAACTGGCACATCCCTTTCACACACACTGGTTCATTTACTCTCCAACAATCCTGTGGGCTTGATCAAGGCTCCTGCTAGAAGATGGCAGAGCTGAGATTCCAGGTCAGACGTTTCTACTCCTGTACACTGGCCCCACTGATACCGCGTAATTAACTCATGGGCAACAGTAAGAGAATCAGAGAATAAAAGAGACCTATTATCTTAAAATAATATCTAATGGGCCAGAGAAGAGCTGATTAGACATGGAGTAACAGAGGACAGCCAAATAAATCAGGCTGACTGGAAGGTGAGACATTTGAACTGAGAAGGTGAGGAACAAGGGACAGAAGAGCATAAGCAGTGATGGGGAGAAGGCAGGACGATAATCACTTGGGTAAATCACCCAGACTCAATGCCTTAAGGTGGAGGTGGAGGGCAGACATTTAGGTCACGGCAGCTGTAAGAGTGTGCTAGGGCTGCCATAACAAAACACCACAGACTGGGTGGCTTAAACAATGGACTTTTATTTTTGTACAAGTCCAAGATCAAGATGCCAGTGAGGCCTCTCTTCCTGGCTTGGAGATGACTGCCTTCTCACTGTGTCCTCACATGGCCTTTCTTTTGTGCACCCATGGAGGAGAGAGTTTGCTGATGTCTCTTCCTCTTCTGATAGGGACACCAGCCCTATCAGGTTAGCACTCCACCCTCAGGTCCTCATTGAACCTTTATCACCTCCTAATGCACCATCTCCAATACAATCACATTGGTGGTTAGGGCTTCAATATATGAAGTATGGGGGAGCACAACTCAGTCCATAACAGGAGCCAAAGGTGGGGTGAGGGGACTGTCCCTGGAACATAGAAAAGTAGAACTCTGCCAATAAGAACCTTACCCCTTCAGGCCTAATGGGGGTTCCACCAAGTAAAGAATGTAGAGCTAAGAGGCTCTTCAGTAAGGGCAGAACCTGTGCAGGGTCTGACAAGAGATTAACACATGACATCGCAGCGTTTTAGCACAAGAATCTTACATACCCAACTTCTGGCTCAGCTGTATATAAGCTGTGACCTTGAGCAAGTCACTTACATGTTCACAGATGCAGTTTCCTTATCTAAAATGGGGCTACTAACACTGACCCAGTCTACCTCAGAAGGCAGAAAATAGAGTGAGAAGAGTATCAACAGGGAGGAGCCATTCCCAACCTCCCCCCAGCCCCCGCCGCCCACACCCACACCCCAGCTGCACATCAACATTGTGTGAAATGGTGGATAAAAAGAGCAAGGTAAACTAGAAGGTGCTGTATAAGTGATGCAAAGGATAACAACAGTGATGACAAAGGCAGCAGGAGCCACACTCGCCCATCTCACAGCCTCGGTGTAAGAGGTGCTGCTCACATCCAGGGCTTATCACAGAGGCAGCCATGGGAGGCCCATTGAGGGGCTGCCCTGTGCATGCAGGGCCAAGAAGGGACTGGCCGCCCACTTCATTCAATAAGCTTCCCAATTACTTCCTCCTCTGTTCCTCTTCCCTCCAGTCTTTCCCCAAAACTTAGACAGATGTTGCAGAGGCAAGAACAGACAGAGATGGAGCCCCATATCCTCCTGAATTGGGTTTGTAGTCAGTCTAGCACGCCTCCTTCTTTTCACTATCACAACTGTAAGTGAATCAGTGAGCATGCACTGAGGCTTGGTGGTCTCTTCCCTCACAGGAGGAGGAGCTCTAGGGGGCTGGAGCTGCCCGTTTACTCCTGCTCTCGCCCAGGCCCAGCTCTGTGGCTTGGACATAGCAGGAGTCAGTATAGGCTGAAGAGCAAGCAATAAGTGTTGCCCTGGAAATGCTCCAGTCCCCTGATGTTCTGATCTTAGTGACTCTCCTCTCTGGGGAGCCAGATGATAAGAGGACGATGAGAAGGAAGTTTGTATTTCTGCTTCTTTCTTGGGAGAAGTTCTCCAAGCCTAGGTTTCCTTCTGTGAAAAGCATGTAGGACTTCTGGTCAAGATGGTGGTGCAGGCAGACATGGCTCATCTCTTCACACAACCACATCAAAATTACAACTAAAATCTAGAACAAATATCACTCAGAACCATTAGAAATCGAACTGAATGGAAGTCCGACAACTATGATATGAAAGAAACCACAACCATCCAGACTGGTAGGAGGGGCAAAGATGCAGAATGGGCTGGCCCCACACCCACATGTGGTGGATAAAAATTCAGGAGGCAATCTCAAGTGTGGAGTCCCAGCCCCATATCAAGCCCCCCAGCCCAGCGTTCCAGTACCAGGAAGATAAGTCCCCACAGCTTCTGGCTGCAAAAAACAGTGAGGATTGAATTGGTGGAAGAAATTTCTGGAGCCCCAAGCAGTTCCTGTTAAAGAGCCCACACATGGACTCACCTACTCAGACTCACTCCATCTGAGCTCCAGCACTGGAGTAACAGCTTGGAAGGCACCAGTGGTACACAGGGAGAAACAGAAGTGTCTGACATCCAGGTGAGCAGAGGCCATTGTGCCTTAGCTAAAACCTCCCCCCATGGAGCTATTATACTGGTGACATATCTGAGACTCCATCCGTCTGGCTAACACTGTTTGACCTTCCTTGAAGATCCCCAGAGACTCTTTCCCACCCAATTTACAGGCCCACTCAAGCTGCTTTTCCATATGAATGGCTGGTCTTAGTTCATGCTTCACAACTTCCTAAATCCTCTCAAATAAGCAACAGCTGGCCTCAGTGAGCCCCAGCGGACACTAGCAGCAGCCAGCCTAGATTCACAGCTTGGCTGTAACCTGGGAATCTCTACTCCCAGCATAAGTAGCAGCCATCTCGGATTGCTTTATAGCTCAGTCAGGGTGACCCAGGCAAAACACAGGTGGGGGGCTGACCTTGGCCTGCACCACCAGGGAAACCCCAGGGCCAGCACACTCAGCGGACAGCTACAGACCATGTCAGAGCACCACCACCCTGCCCCTGCACAGCTGATCCTCCCAGGAGGGCAGAGGGTGGTGGTCAGTGCTCACAGCCAGTCCTTGCAGCTGACTGGCCTGGGTAAATCCCTCCCATTTATCTATCTACCAAAAGCAACCAATGCTCAACTACAAGAGGAGGGTGTACTCAGCCCACATGAAAAGTGCACCTCGAGTACCCAGCTTAGGTGATAGGGGAGACTATGCCACTAGACTGTACAGGACACTTAGTACATTAGGCCACACTACCAAGACACAGAGTCATAGCAGCTTTACCTACTCCATAGAAATAAACACAGAGAGGCTGCCAAATGAAGAGACAAAGAAACATGGCCCCAATGAAAAAACAAATCAAAACTCCAGAAAAAGAGCTAAATGAAATGGAGATAAGCAATCTATCAGAGGCAGAGCTCAAAACACTGTTTATAAGGATGCTCAAGGAACTTAGTGAGGACCCCAACAGCATAAAAAAGACCCAGTCAGAAATGAAGGATACACTAATTGAAATAAAGAACAATTTACAAGTAAACAACAGTAGAGTGGATGAAGCCAAGAATCAGATCAATGATTTAGAACATAAGGAAGAAAAAAACAACCAATCAGAATGACAAGTGGAAAAAAGAATCCAAAAAATGAGGATAGTATAAGCCTCCTTGGGGCAAATTCAAGAGGTCCAACATTCACATGATAGGGGTGCCAGAAGGAGAAGAAAAAGAGCAAGGAACTGGAAATCTGTTTGAAAGAATAATGAAAGAAAACTTTCTTAATTTGGTGAAGGAAATAGATATACAAGTCCAGGAAGTACAGAGAGTCCCAAACAAGATGGACACAAAGAGGCCCACACCAAGAGACATCATAACTAAAAAGCCAAAGGTTAAAGATGAAGAGAGACTCTTAAAAGCTGCAAAAGAAAATAAATTAGTTACCTAGGTGAGTACCCATAAGACAGACTATCAGCTGATTTCTCAAAAGAACTTTTGTAGGCTTCACGGGATTGGCAAGAAACATTCAAAGTCATGAAAAGCATTGACCTACAGCCAAGATTGCTCTACCCAGTAAAACTATCATTTAGAATCAAAGAGTGGATAAAGAGCTTACCAGAGAAGAAAAAACTAAAGGATTAAACACCAGCAAACCATTATTATATGAAGTGTTAAAGGGACTTATTTAAGAAAAAGAAGAAAATCAAAACTGTGAACAATAAAATGGCAATAAATACACATCTATTGGCAATTGAATCTAAAAACAAACTAAGAAAACAAGAACAGAGACAGAATCATGGATACAGAGAGTGTTTTGATGGTTGCCAGATGGGAGGCAGGTGGGGGATGTGTGAAGAGGTGAGAGGTTTAAGAAATACAAACAGGTAGTTACAGAATAGCCATGGGGATGTGAAGTACAGTATAGGAAATGGAGTAGCTGAAGAACTTATACCCATGACCCATAGACATGGACAATGTTGGGGGGATTGCCTGAGGGAGTAGGGGTGCTGGGTGGAGGGGGACTAAGGGGGGAAAATAAGGACAACTGTAATAGCATAATCAATAAAATAAAAAATATCTAAAAAGAAGGGAGTAATGCCATCCTCACAGGTGGAGACTGTGAGCACTGACACATGGGTGAAATGCCAACCACAGGGCTGGCACATGGCGATCCCAAGGAAGGGGCTACAATCATGGTTCTCATGACAGTGTGATGCGTACCCTCTCCCTGTGCTGCCTTGGCATCTGGTATATATTCCTGCTATGGCGCTAATTCATATTTAAAATTAGATGTTATAATTACAAAAATTATTCTTTATTAAATGTCTATCATCAGCCGGGCAGTGTTTTACGCGCTGTGCATTATTTCACTTAATCCTCAAAACTCTATATCATTAATCCTGTCTTATAGACAAGGAATCTCAGGTAAGTAAAGTAACTTGTCCAACATGGGATCTGAACCCCGGATCCAGTACATCCCCTTCTTTTCACTATCATGTCTGTGAATTAATCAGTAGGTGCACACTAAGGCTTGGTGGCTTGTCCTCCCAAAGGAATTCTCAAGTTTGAATCTAAGGCCTATGTTCTTACCCTCTGCATTAATTGCTTACCACCCATTATGCTGTACTATAATTTGTTTGCTTACATCTCTTTCTACTACTTAGTTTTTTAAGATTTTATTTATTTATTTTTAGAGAGAGGAAGGGAGGGAGAAAGAAGGAGAGAAACACCAATGTGTGGTTGCCTCTCATTGCCCCCTACTTGGGACCTGGCCTGCAACCCAGGCATGTGCCCTGACTGGAAATTGAACCGGCGCCCCTTGGGTCCGCAGGCCCACACTCAATCCACTGAGCTATGCCAGCTAGGGCAGGGTCACCTATTTTAAATTCTAAGCACTTTAAAGGCCAACAGTTCCTTTTATTTTTCTCCTTTCTCTTCTACCTAGCGCAGCGTCTGACACATGGTAGGCATGCAAGAAATTGTCCCCATTTATTAAACATTTGTATTATGTACTAAACATGTTATGCACACTTTCTTAGCAATATGTTATGAGTTATTATGTCCATTTGTCAGATGAGAAGTCTTCCGCCTCAGAAAGGTTACGTCATATGCATGGGATCAGTGCCAGTTCTGCCCTAGAGTGGCCTGACTAGGGGGTGAGGGGGGATGCACTTTACTGGAGGATAGACTGCCCTCCCCCTACCACATGAGCAACACTGACCCCTATGCAAGGCAGCTCCACATGCCAAAGTGGAAAATACAAATTTATGTGAATAAAAGCTATCTTAATTCTATTCACATGCTCACATATGTGAATAGATTAATTCTGGGAGGCTGTGTCTCTAGGGAATTGCTTTGGGGGAAGCTGATAAGCAGGGAGGAGACTAACCGTTCACTGTACACTTTTTTTTTAACCTTTCTGAATTTTGAATGATGTGTAGGTATTGTCTATTTAGAAGAAATTAGACTTTTTAAAAAGACTGCTACATTTTTGGTGGAACGATACTGGATCCAAAGACCAATGTTCTAATCTCATCTCTGCCACTGGATAATTTGAAGAATCAAATTGTGCTCAGTTTCTTGTCCATAAAATAGGAATATCTGGCCTACCTGTCACAGGGTCCAATGCAAAAGCATCCTGCAAGGTGCTAACAACCCTGTACATTCAATGCATTGGCTGTATCATAGTTGCACATCCAGAGCACACCCACCCACTCTGGAAGCTCAAGGACCTTGGATAAAGCAGCATGGTCTTAAGGGAGACACCTGACACTTCGAGGTTAGAAAAGAGGCTGGGACACTCAGCAGACATCTCTGGCTGGAGAAGTGTGAACACCAGAATAAAATCTTTCCGCAAAGCATTTGTATTTCCTCTTCCAACTCTTGTCACACACCCACAGGGAGCAGTCTCATGGTTCTTGGGGTTTAAGAACATTTGCAGGGGTAAGAAGATGGCCAGGAGCAAGGCAGCCCTCTCCAACTGGTGCAGGTAAGTGTGGTGACGATGATAGAAGCGGCTGCTTGTTGGCAGTGCTGCCCTGGTGCTGTTTTCTGCTTGGTAGGAGGAAGATTCAGGGTGCAGGGCGGGTGAGGCATCTGTGGTGTCGTTGGGTGGCACAGTCCTGCACCCTGTGCCTCAGGAATTCTATGATCCCAATTTAGCAAGCGTAGCTATTTTGGCCAGAACATAAAGCTTTCCTTAAAAAAATCTATTTTCTAAGTAGAATTGGGGGTGGCAGAGAACCCTAGAGGATTTTCTAGTTTCTGAGGCAGAGGATGCAGTAGCAATAGCCTGGGGATTGGAAAATCTGGGTTCCTCTAACATGCCTCTGAAAGTCTAAGTGACCTTGGGCAGGTCCCTTCACTTCCCTAACCCTCAGTTTCCTCATCTGCAAATGAGGGAACTGAACTGAATCATCTCTTGGTTCTCACCTTACCAAAGACCCTAGGTCCTGGAAACTCTGCCTGGGATTCAGCTCTCGTCACCCTTACCCACATGCTGCCAGCCCTGGGCCTCCATTCCATAGACTCTGAGAGTCTGCTGTGTTCCCTCATCCCTGCTGTCAGCATCTGGAGGCCATAGAGTGTCTATCCTGAGAGATACACAGCCCAGCAAGGCAGAGGCCACTGGCTTGACATCACACCAGGGCACCTTGATTCTCACTATCCCACTGGGGAGGGAGTTTGGATAAGAAACAGACCATGTACATGTACTTATGCACACATGTGTGCACACATGTATGTGTCCACTTGCATGTGTTGTTGGTTGTAGGGGCCAGGAAATTGTGCCTGTGTACCTATCAGCCTGAGTTATGCACTTTCTCCAAGGAAAAAGTGGAAATCACAACCCCAGTTTCGATCCACATAGCAAAAACACTACATTTGCAAAAGCGTTGCTTCCTGTAGTTGTGCGTGTGTGTGTTGGGGCAGAGGGGATTGTATCATTTCAACTCCAATATGATTTACATTTAGGGCTTTCTGGGGTTTGCTTGGGAGTGTCATCGGCACTTTAAAATGGTTTGTCTGGGAAAACGGTCTGAGCTCCGTGCACACAGCGTGTGTGAGTCGGGACTGCCTGCACTTCTCTCAGTCCACTGGGCACCTAACTCAGTCACGGGCACATGAGCAGCAATGATCAAGTAATTCAATTAAAACGTCATAAAGGGTGCTCCTTTCATGACCTATCTCCCTATGTCTTTGAACAATAGGGTGACCACTCTTCACAAATGATCTGGGACTGTCTTTGTTTTAAAATGAAGTCCCACATTTTAGGAACCTCCAACTCTGGCGAAAATGAGGACATGATGGTTTTAATAAGAGAGCAAATCCTTTGTAGTCTGGCATGGGCTTTGTGCTCCATTCTCCTCTCCAGGAAGACAGAGGCTGCACAGATGTTTCCAAGACCCTGTCCAGGGATCCTCCCAAGGGGCGTGGTTCCTTGAGGAGTGGTTGGAGCAAAGTGCAGAGGCTTCAGTGCATCTGCTTCAGGGATGTTGCTCCCAGGGCAGGTGGTTGGATTCCACTTCATGGTGTCCTACAAGGCAGTCCCCACCACTCTTGCTAGTAGACTCAATTGTGTGATCAGGGCCAAACTGCTCATTGTCCAGGCCTCTGCTGGCACTAGACTCACACTTTTCTTGGAGCATTCTCTCACAGCCTTTGCCAGAGGTGTGTCCCTGCCTTTTTGCTTGCACACGCCTCCACATGTGATGGGAGAAAACAAGTGGGGGGCGTGGGAGAAGACACTGGCATGTGATCTGAAGCTTGGAGTGAACTCTCTTCATCCTTTTCCCCAGGAAGTGGGGTGGGGGGAGGCCTGTTCTGTCCAGATCTGAATGTGTCTGGCTAAGTCCACTCTGGAACATTAGAGAATGCCTAAACATGTGCCAGAAGCAGAGGTCAAGAGCATTTGACTGCACTGTGTGAGCACATGCCCACTGACTTGGGGCCCTGAACCCATTCAGGACCAATCCAGCATCTTGGCATTAAGTTAGCCTAGTTTTTCAACCTCTGCACTATTGACATTTTGGGTCAAATAATTCTTTCTTGTAGGGAGAGATGGGGCACTGTCCTGTGCATTGTATGATGCTTAGCAGCTTCTCTGGTCTCCACCTAAGAGATGCTAGTGGCATGCTCTTCAGCTGTGGTAATCAAAAATACTTCTGGACTTGCCAAAAGTTCCTCTGGGGAGAAACCACCAGTGGCTGAGAACCTCTGAGCTACAGCAGCCCCATCCTCCTGGGCCTTCACAGTTCAGGCAGCATGTTTTGATGCACGATACGTCAAAGCTAGTTCCCCAGGATGGTCATAGTGTTTGCAAGGAGAGAGTACTCCGTGGCCGAGTCAATACGGAGAACTCGGGTGCCACAGTCCAGCCCACCACAAAAATGCTGCCTGACTCACCATAACTCTTTCCCCTCACGTAGAGTTGAAGGCATTAGGATATTGGAGGCTCTAAAACTCCAGAGGGTACGGAAGTCTGCTCAACACTGACCCAGACTTTGTTTTTTCATGGCCACCAATGGCACTGGATGGCACTGTCGTAAAATCCAGGCACCCAAAACGAGCTGACCGAATCTGAAAATCCCAAAAATGAGACCCATTGGCCCAGACTGGATTAACTATTTCAGGATTCCAGAGCAATCAATGGTTTCAGAATCAGTTCACTGTTTCTGCTGCAATTAAGAAATAATACCTGTGGGGTGGGGGCGGGGTGGGGATGGAGCCATTCCACAAAGAAGGGACATACTAAGCTGGCAGAATCATAGATGACTGGTTATAGTTCTTTAACAATGATTTGCTTTCAAAGTTCTTTTAATTTTTTTTCCTTGTGCTTTTCCTAAAAGCTGGGCAGCCTCGTCATCTTGCTTCCTGCTCAGATTACATGAAAACTGGTGGCAGCATACGCGTATTGCTGCTAAAGTTACAAGAACATAGAACAATGTTCTTAAATTCCTAAGTGAAAAGAGTTTGTTCAACATTTCCAGGGCCGCTAAAACTGGCAAGAGTGAGTTGGCTATGGACACAGGTCCAGAGCTCTCACTATGATTTTATTCCAGGCAGTTACCCCTTTAGAGGTCTGCTCCCACGAATAGCCAGGTGAGGAAGAGTCTTTGGAAGTTAAAGCAGCCCTGATCAGATCTGGGGCAGCAGGATCAGGCTTACTCAATTTCTATTCTGAGTGGGAGTTGCTGTCACTTTAAATACTGTGCTCTGGTTACTAAGGAAACCAGATAAGTGGGTCGCCAACATAATCTTCAATCTCTCTGTGAAGATTAAAGCACCTTGCTCCAGCCAGAGAGCAGATGGGAGCGTCATAGGTGTGAGCCACGTTTCTCATCACTGCGGGGAAGCGTAGTCCAGGTGAAGGATGAAGTGGCACAACTTCTGGTTCATGGGAAAAAGATAAAATTTGTAGCTACTGGCTATTTATCACATCATAACTATTTGCTAAATCAATCAAGACAGAGGTTTCAGACTGACTTCTAGTTTTTCTACCGCCAACTTTCTTTGTCAGTATTCTGAAGTCAAACAGAGCAAAGTCTGGCAAGTCAGTTAGTTATGGGAGAGAAAATGGCTGCATTTTAGTTGGCTGTTCCTTTTGGTTATTCTCATTAGATACCTCAAGCCTATAAAAATATAATAAATAATGCACCACATTCTCATGTCCTGCTCATACAACCTAAAAATAAAACATTATAAACACTGGAACTGGCTTGTGCATTCCTGCCCCCTTCCCATTTAATCTCATAGAAATGTTGTGCAACTTGTCATCTCCCTCCATATAGGAATCGTTGGTTACTAAACTTACCATATATTCCGAGCTATAAGCAACATAGGACCATTAAATATGGAGTAACTCAAGGAATCCCCTACTCTAGGGTGAGGCTTTTCTGTTTGAGATTCAGGATAGGTTTTCCTGAAATCTCAAACTGAACAAACGTGAGAAAGTAGGAGTGGTTGGGTAGTCAGCAAGTACATTTGTAAATGCTGCACAGAGCGTGGCTGCATTGCAGAGGCCGATTTCCTTACTTCATGCAGCCTTCTCTCATGTGTTCATTCGACAAACATCTACTGAGTGCCCATTTCATGCCTGGCATTGTGCTAAATACGGAGGCTAAAGCAGTAAGAGTTCCAAGTCCCTGCCCACAGAGCTTAGTAGTGGGGGAGGTGGGGAGACAAGATAAGGTCAATAGAAAGTTAGAGCTTGATAAGTGCAAATGGGGGGAGGGGGGAAGAGGGAGAGAATAAATTTGGGGATAAGTGCAAATGAGGAAGGAGCAGGATTGGGGAGTCAGTTGATGAAGAGTGTTATAATTCTGGACAAGGTGGACCCCAACTCCCCTGAGACCTTACTGTGAATGTGCACTTGAGCAAAGACCCAAAGGAGGTGCCCGAGGGGGTAACTGAACCTCCCAGCAGGGGGAGCAGACAGTGCAAAGGCCTTGAGGAAGCAGCTTGCTTGGCACGTTCCAGATCTAGCAAGGAGGCCATAGAGTGAGCAATCATGGAAATGGTGGGGGTGGTGTGGTAGATGAGGTCAAAGGAGTAACTAACAGTGTGAGCGCACAGTCACATGAGCCACTGCAGACAGGAAAGAGTTTTTCTCTGGGTGAGGTGGGAGCCACTGCAGGGTTCAGAACAGAGATGATCTGTTTAGACGTTTAACAGGATCATTAGGGCCGTTGGGTAGAGAACAACCACAGGACAAGAATGAAACAATTGCGGGGCAGGGGGTGGGAGATGATTGCGACAATCCGGACAGGAGAGGAAGGAGAGAAAAGTCATTGGATCCTGGATACATTTCTCTGTGAAAGTGGCAGAATTTCCTGACAGGTAAGAGGGAAAGGGGTCAAGGGTGATCTCAAAGCTTTGGGCCAGGTGGGTCGGGACATCCTGTACAGGTGTGATGGTGCTGGTGGCGTTGCAGCTGCTTTAGGGCTTCGGCACCCGTAGCCCTGCCTGGAGGAAGTGCTCTTCCTCTCCCAGCCTGTGTCCCAGCTGCGGTCATCCCCGCTGCCGGCCTGGGGCCACTCCTTCACGCACCCAGCTCCCTCCCTGACACAATGCTGACTCCTGGCACACGTCACCATGAAGCGGCACGTTCTCAATGCATTTATGATGAACCCCGCTCTGCACAGCAAAGAACATTTAGATCATCTATGTAGGATTCTGTTGGTTGTCCAAAGCAGACAGGCTCTCCATAGCTGAGAAAAAACAGTGTGGATCAAAGGCCTAAGAACAGGCAAAACCCACAAAGCTGTCAGTATAGAAGGCAGCTCCTTGCTCTGTTCTTCTCATGGCCTCTCTACTCTCTCAGCATACCTATTCTGTTCTCTTTTCGAGGTCTCCAGTTCAGGTTTTTTTGAGGGAACTAGGGTGACTGGCTTTATTACCATGACCCATTCTGGGTTCCAACCCACTTTGGGGGTGCTGGCAGTCTTTGGCTGTGGCGGCCTCTGCAAAGTGCCCAGCCCTGGCCCAACTCGTAACCATTCTTGACCAAAGAATGGCCTCAGTTTCCCCAAGGAGTATCAAAGTTTCAGGGTTCTGTAACAAACTCTACCAGTACATCCCTCATTGGTAGAGAAGCTAAGAATCAGACGATCAGGGACTTGCCTGATAGGGCAGAGTCGTAGACAATGGAGAAACGAGCCCCAGCCGCCCAAACCTCTGTACGATCAGAGAGCACAGGGCTTGTTTCTGATGGTGTCCCTTCCAGGCATCGATACACCTTCTACCACTGGGTGAAGCATAAAGCATATTTAAAGTATGTAAATACATAGCAGATGGATCATTCTCAGAAATAAAAGGAAGTGCTGGGAGAAAAATCACACAGAATAAAGTGTGGTTGGACGCCATCTTGGTTTCGGAGGCGGGCAGACTTCCTGTGAAGGGCCTCGATTAGCCAACGTTTTAGGCTTTGCGGGGCCCTGCGGTCACTGCGGCAGAAAAGCTGCCACAGTCAGCATGTAAATGCGTGGCTGTGGCTGTGTTCCCATGGAACTTTATTTACCAAAACAGGCTGCGGGCCCATTTGGTCCACAGTCGATCTCTTTATCTAAAAGATTATGTTTAAACGGTGTATCTTAAGTACTAGGGAAAGAGTTAAAGACATAGTTGTAATCTTTTTCTTGGCCATCACTGAGTTTGAATATTCGTAAAGTAGCCACAGAGATCTCTCTTCCCTTTCCAATTATAAGCATTACAAAGCATGTCAGGCGCCATTTGCCTCAGCACATCAGCTTTAGGAAAACAAGGAAAAACACGAGAAGGGTGATGGTCTCTTTACACTTATCCCTTGACTGAGAAACCAGTAATTTTGAAACTTTGCTCATTCCTCCCTAATCAGAGCTTACAAAATCAACTGCTTACATTTTAATTCATTATCCCATTCTCAACCTGAAGGTGTGCAAAGCAAGAAAGCGCTCTAACTCAGGTAAACACGGAGAAACCTGAGAAGTGACAGCAACCAGGGAATCTGTGCACACCTCAGCAGGGACCACATTTGCTGACATCTCTTCCTTGTCGTCAGAGTCCCACCATAGGAAGGCTGGGGTTGTTACCTACTCCCTCTGAGTAACTCAAGGCCATGGCCAAACCTGATGTTTCCAAGATGAAGCACTCATTTCTTCCACAGGAAACTCTTCTACTCCATGCTCCAAACCATAGCTCACTGACTCAAAATTGAGTTGTTTGGTGCCTCAGACCATCAAGCTGGGCTGGGAGCTCCAAATTTTATGCAGCTCAGTGCTTACTTGCTCCAGCCCCCTGCTTCCACACTATACCCTTAGATGAAGGTAGCCAGGGTACAGCCAGGCAGTTAGTCAAGCCATTTCTGCAAGTCTACTTGCCACCGGGTTGCCAAACAATTACTTGGTGTCAGAAAGATGGGAGTGGAGTGGAGAGAAATACAGGGGTTGAGACCAGGTCCAGAATCAAAGCATTTCCCTTTTGCAAATTCCACACTGTGGGAAAAAATCCAGCAGAACATGCTTTGGCTCTGCAGTCCACAAGGCCACCATTAATACGTATTCTATCAGCAGGTGTCACATTTCATACATGTCAGAAGAACCCAAGACAACGTAAAATACTGCTACAGTAATTTAGAAATTTCAAATTGAACTACTTATCATGCAGTCTGAATGTCTTTCAACAGTGTGCTTTTTCTAAAAGGGAATGGTACTTACGGGTATGGTTCCTGAGTTCTCAGCTTAGACTCAGAGCTAAGAGCCTTCTATTAGCAAAGTCCACAGTCCAGGATTATTTCTCTTCCCACTCTTCCCACTCTCCCCGTTTAAAAAATTATTACATGGTAACCTTTTTCAGGGGCCATGGACACCCTCTTCTGGTCAGTTAGAAAAAAATTGACCATTGTTAGGATTTACCAGAAGTGGTGCCAACATTGGTCAAAAAATAAAAAGGAAATATTCTCATGTAACTGAGAGGGCATTTGCCTCTCTCTCTGCAATCACCAAAAATTCATTTCTTCTCATAAAAACTAATGACCTATTTTCTAACAGATCAGGCTATTCTTTTCAGATTCCCTACATTTGCGACCTAGTGACAAGGTCTGGGACCACTTCAGGGAAAGAGTGATTAGGCGAGGCTCAGTAAACGAGGCAATCAGGTCAGTCCCAGCGCATGCAGGAGGTGGAGGAAAGCACTGTTTGGTCTGCATACCCTGAGCGTTTTGTGAAGCAACAGAGCCCAGTTAAGACCATAGACTTGGCCACAGGACTGAGTTTGAATCCCAGTTCCTCCATGTACTGGCTGCGGGATCTCAGGTAAGTTACCTAACACCTCCATGACTGTTTCATCAAAAACGTGATTCACGGTATTCCTTCAAAGGGCTGTTGAGAGGATGAAACGCGTTAATACTGGGAAAAGGCTTAGAACAATGTTTGTCACCAAGTAACCAGCACAAAAAAAGCAGTAGGCACCTTCTCCTAACACTAGGACGGTCCCTGGCTCCACGGCAAGGCTCTGCCCCAGATCACACCAACCATCCCAAATGGAGATTTTTACTAACAACTCATTCCTGTAGATTCTCCAACCTTCTTTAGCAAACCCATGAGAACACCAAGCAATACTATGGGCTTGGCTTTTTTCTCCTCCTACACATTGGGCAAGTCATGAATTCCTTATATACCTATTCTCAAGTGAGAGACAGCATTTCAATAATCATTTTATTAGTTACAGAAGAATTTTCACTAGTATTTACATAGTGCAAAAAAGCTGTTATTACCCCTAAAATGTGATATAACAATTATCCTTCATACAGCAAAAAGAACAAGATGAAAATCCCTTTATGTTATAGTTCATACTAATTTTGCTAGTTTTTTATTAGACCATTATAATTAATACATTAAATTATAAATTTATGTGGTATATTTAGAAATTAAATTACAAAGCAATACAAATACCTTGAAGGTGTGGTGTGCCAACCAAGTTTAAAATTTATGATTACTTAGGATTCAGGTATTACAGCAGCCAAACAATTTGGTTGATTCTGTGATGTGTATAAAGGTTGGAAGGGGTAAGGGAGAAGATGCCTGTAAATAACTTATTTCATAGAAAAAAATTTTTAAATCAAAAAATGATAAAGTTTTTAAACAGAAAAGTTAATGTTCTAACTTGTTGGCACAACATACAGGAAATACTTAAATGACAGGTTTTTAAAGCAAACAGCAGCTTTACAAACAGTAATACTTATTTATACATATATTAAAGTAACAATGTGTTAAAATTTAACAGTTTTATGTTAAACAGCTGAAAAATGAATGTAGAATTCACTATTCATTTGCACATTACAATTACCACCCAACCCACCTCCCCCAGCTTATTAAGAAATCAGACAAGTACATTATTTGGATATTAATTTCTCAATATTTAAACTATGTAAATTCCTTTTGACTAATTCTTTTCCAAATACTGAAAGCATATAAAATACCATCTCTGCAAAAATTGACCTCCACTCAAAGCCATTAAAAACTTCCCAATGTATAACAGACTATTTTTCCCATGTTTAGTCAAAAGAAATATATTACATCATTTACAAATATACTGAAACCAAAACAAGCTAATATGAACCTTTGTCTTTTGAGAAGTGATCCTCACAGTAAACAAACCTACTGAAGCAGAAATCGAGTTCTGGGAGTGCAATTCATATTGTAATTCAGATACTTATGTATTGAATAAGAAATCTAGTATTAATTATTGCCAGTAAGACCACCTCCACACATGAAGAAAAAAGTCACTATGGTTTTTATTATTTGCGATGATGAACCCTACTCTCACCATTAGATCTCTCTTTAGGCCCAAAGAGGCACTGACCTCAGACCACACCCCCAAAGACAAAAAACACACACTTCCTTAATCTTCGGACCTTCACCTGTATGTAATAGACACATATCCCAGAACTTATCTAAAGGAAACAAATTATAAAGACATTATTAATATTTGCTTAGTGTATATCAAGACAGTAACATTTCCATTAATAAATTTTGGGCTTTCCTCTAGAGGTGACCTGTCTCATATAAAAGGCTGTGGTCCCTTGGGTTTGCTGGCAGGGGTACTGCCCGTGCAAGAGTGTTTATTGAACACGTAATTAAACACTTTTAAAGTCTATAGCAAAAAGAAAAGTTATGGGTGTTTTGAAGATTTTCTCAACTTCTCTTTTGATACAAATGTCAAAAATCTAAAATGACAACTCTCATTCAGAAGAGATAAATGTAAGAAACCTTTGAAAAACCACTGCCTTGATCAAGAGTTACTGACTCACTGACACCAAAGGAAATTTACACCATTAAAAAGTATGAAAAGCTTTTAAGTTTACTTTTAAGATTGTCAGTAGTTCAAAAACTCTATCATTTCTTTAAACCAACTAACATTTCCAAATGCATAGGGACAGTAAGATCTGCTGCACGCAAACCCACGATTATTACATCTGAGGCTCCTCCTCACGCCGCACTCCCATTGGTACTGGACGCTCTGTGCCCGTGGTGCCTGCTCCGGAGAACAGGTTAGACAGGACAGCACAGTAACGTCCCCTTTCAGCGCACTGACCAAGCTGACAGACTGATGTTTTCTACACAGCAATGCTCAAACTTCCACAATTCACAAATATTAAATCATCGATCAAGAATCTGATCTCCAGTAATTAAATGCCAGGATTATAAAACATCAAAAATAGCACAGTAGTCCCAATTAGTTCAGTAAAGAATCTGCCCAATTCTTCCCTCCTGCCTCTGTGAGGCAAAGCCTGCCCTATAAAACCAGGGCTGGGAAAATACCCCTCCCTCCTCGGTTCTGTGCCTGCTGATGGGAGCTTGTAAGCATAAGGCTGGAGTGTCTGTGTGTGTGTTGGTCAGTTGGGGGTGGAGTTGGAGAGAAGACGGGAAAACAGGTTATTTGTAATTTTCCCGCTGTTACATAAACTTGTAAAGGCCTCTCACTACCAGGTGGTGACTGACTAGTGAATAAAACATTTAGCTCAGTATTTCTCCCAAGCAGGTATACACATTCCTAGAGAAGGGCAGGGATAAGTAATAGCGATCAAGTATTAATACCTGTGTACAGGTGCATATTCTAAATCATCTGATAGTTTCAGCACAATTAGAACAACTTGCTCTTTTCTTCAAAACTTCCTCTTCCAGCCCTTGATTACCAGGATAGCATTACATGTTACGTGAAGTTCCTTTCCCTGACCTCCTATCAGTAACTATGGTTAGTGCTACATGGCAAGTGCTTGAGGTGAGGGGCAAAATATATATATATTTTTAAAGGCAAAACAGTTTTCCACTCAGGACAAACTTGGATACCCCGTCAAATCCACATCTCAAAGTGAGAGGCCTGAATCAGAAGCATGCAAGAGAATACACCAGTATAAGACTTTGTTTCTGGATCATTTACATGTAAGAGCTGCAGTCATACAATCAGTTATTTAATGTCAAAAACCTGACTAACTTTGTGTATATATAAGTATGTACAAAAGCATTCCTGAGGTAAGAAGCAAATGCGAGACAAAACCTGGAAGGTCCCAGCATGGTGGTGATGGTTCGCTGCTAAAACACCACCTGGCATGCCCCACTAGAGAGGCTGCTCTAATCATGGCCACCCCTTTGCTCATGTAAGTACTGAAGGTTCCGCTTTAGCCCATCCCAGTTTTGGTCGATTACAATGACCAGCGACTTCTGAAACAAGCATTTGTGGGCCAAAAAAAGTTGCAGCAATCCTTAACACAAAACACCTTGTGAACTTAAGTTATGCTCAGACATTTTTTTCATTTTCTAACTACCAGTTCTTCGAAAAGAACCATGGGCCAGTTCTTCGAAAAAAGCCCAAACATCTTGGCCAGACTGGTCAGAGCGAAAGCAGTCTTGAAGCAAACATTGATAACTGCTCCTATCTGTAGAACCTTGATCTTTAACTTTCAAAATGACTCTAAGTATTTTAAACTTGTTTTCTTTAAAACTTGGTCTTGTTCTTTTTTAAATCATTATTTTCCATAACAATATAAGCTGAAACAATTCTGAATTTTTCACACAGTTCTCAGAAAGACACTGAGATGCTAATTAAAAGCTAAGCTGTAGATCATAACAAATCAAGTAAAAGACAGCTACAAAAATATTTCTGTCAGGAATTAAATACATATATTAAATATTGGACAGTGCAAAATGTTGAGATGAAGCATATAAGATAATGGCTGTAACCCTTACACAGCTGGAGACAGAAAGCTGGCATTTCCTGAGTTAAAGGTTTGGGGGCGCATAATTAGAGCTGGAGTGCTGGCTGCCCAGAGGGCCGCAGCTGCTGGGCTTCTGCTGCTCCGGACTTACTTGGTGGTCAGTAGTCCAGGCCTCACTGTCCATCCCTGGCTCCAGCACCTCAGGCACCTCTGCTTCCTCTTCCCCACTCTCCTCTACATTGTCTTCCTCAGAACCGTTAAGGGTTTTCCCAAGTTGAAGAGTTTCCATCGTTCTCTGGGTCTCAGAAACCCAAGACTCAATTCTACTATTGAGCTGTACTTCTACGGATATGGGTTCATGAGTATAATCTTCCTCCTCCTCCTCATCTTCATCCTCCTCTTCTTCAAGCATGCCAGGTACAAGAGTGCTGGTGGTGCTAGTGATAGAGGAATTCAGAATATCTCGGCAACTGCCATCCAGAGAGCCAGTTTCGGTGCTCTGCTGGGAGGCCCATTCCAGGTCATCTGGCTTCGTTTCCTCTTTATCACTCACTGCCGATTTCCCAGGGTTTGGAGCTGAGGTAGTACTGCCTGCAGCCACTATCAGGGACTGCTTCCCAACAGGGGCTGTGTCTAATGGGAGTTTACTGGACTTTTCAGATGAGCTGTGTTTACTATAGGGAACCTCTCTCTCATTTTCTGATGTTTCCAGTCCATCTGAAGTTTCCACCATGTTTCTCCAATTCGTTTCTGCAAATATCAAACAGATTTTTAAACAACCAGAACACTGTTTCATAATCATGCAACCTGTAAAAGAAATTTACCAGCTCATTAACTGACTGGAAAAACTATAAGTTTACAGTTGTTCTACTACTAGTTTAAATGTTATGAAGAGAAAATGATTCTTTATTTTTTAAAAGATTCTATTTCTTTTTAGACAGAGGGAAGAAAGGAAGAAAGTGAGGCAAAAAAACAGTAATGTGCAAGAGAGATACATTGATCAGTTGCCTCCTGCACGCCCTCGACTGGGGATCCAGCCTGCAACCCAGGCATGTGCCCTGACTGGGAACAGAACTGGCGACCTTTTGGTTCAGAGGCCGGCGCTCAATCCACTAAGACACACCAGCCGGGGTGAGAAAACACTTCTCAAAAATGTACCTTGAAGATAAAAAACAAGGAGGCAAAAATCAAGTATATTAATGTTTGAGAATGCAGAAGACCTTATATCAATAGGAGCTCAGTAATGCTCATGTATCATATTCATGTATTCATTAAAATCAATGAATCTAACTTATTTTTTGCCCTTGAAGTGTATTGGGCTCAAGGATCCACAAGTCACGGATGGCAGAGCCAGCAGAAATAGTTGGAGATGATGTCCAGAGGAAATAGCTCTGATCTGACAGACCTGTACCATACTCCCTTATCAAGTTATCTAAGAACTATCTTTTGGCCTGAAACTGGACTAGTGTTTCCATTTACAAGCACAGAAGCCATCCATGCATTTCTAATATTTGTAAAAATCTGTTTCATAATATATGGGGTTTGACTTACCAAGTGATTTTGAGAAACAAACAAAAAAAAGTATTATTATATATAATACAGTGGGATAAGTCTAAATTATTTTTAATGACAGTCAGTTTAGAACTAAAATTGTATTTACTAGGAATCAGAAGACACAGGATAGCTCTCCTACCCCTCTTTATTTTCTTTTTATCCCATTTTATATGTTTCCATTTTATTTATTATTGAAATATAATTGACATATAACATTATATTAGTTTCAGGTGTACAACATTATGATTTGATATTTGTACAGGCTGCAAAATGATCACCATTGTAAGTCCGGTTAACTTCTATCACCAGACATAATTACAAAATTATCTTTCTTGTGATGAGGGCTTTTAAAAATCTACTTTTAGCAACTTTCAAACATGCAACACAGTATTATTAACTAGATTTGCCATGCTATAAATTATATATCCATGACTCATTTATTACTGGAAGTCTGTGCTTCTGGATTCTCCTTTATACACTTCCCCCATTCCCCTTCTCTGGTGGGGTTCGTTTTTGTTTTTAGATTCCACATATAAGTGAGATCATATAGTATTTATCTTTTTCTGTCTGGCTTATTTCACTTAGCATAATGTTCTCCAGGTCCATCCATGTTGTTGCAAACAGCAAGGCTTCATTTTGGCCATTCTTTTTTATGGCCAAATATCCCACTGTATATATAAATATACTATATCCTCTTTATCAATTCACCCGAAGATGGACACTTAGGTTGTTTTCTTATTTTGATTATGTAAATAATGAAGCAATGAACATGGGGGGGCATATATTGTTTTAAGTTAGTCTTTTGTTTTCTTTAGATAAATACTTAGACGTGGAATAGCTGGATCATATGACAGTTCTATTTTTAATATTTTGAGGAAACTCCATACTATTTTCCATACTGGCTGTACCAATTTACTTTGGTTACAATTTACAAAGGATTCCCTTTGCTCCACATCCTCGCCAACATTTGTTATTTTTTTATCTTTTTGATTATACCCATTCTGACAGGAATGAGGTGATAATCTCATTGTGGTTTCGATTTGCATTTCCCTGATGATTAATGATGATATTTCTTTTTTTTTAAAGATTTTATTTATTTATTTTTAGAGAGAGGATAGAGAGAGGGGAAGGGAGGGAGGAAGAGGAGAAAAACATTAATGTGTGGTTGCCTCTCACGCGCTCCCTAACTGGGGACCTAGCCTGCAACCCAGGCGTGTGCCCTGACTGGGAATCGAAACTGTGACCCTTTGCTTCACAGTCCTATGCTCAATCCACTGAGCCACAACCAGCCAGGGCTGATGGCGAGCATCTTTGATGTACCTGTTAACCATCTGTATGTCTTTTCTGGAAAACATCTATTCAGATCCTCTACCCATTTTTAAATTTTTTTTTTTTTGCAATTGAATTGCTTATGAGATCTTTTTATCTTTTCAGTATGTCCTTACTGGACATATGATTTGCAAATATTTTCTCCCATTCAGTAGTTTGCCTTTTCATTGTGTAAGTGGCTGATTTCCTTTGCTGTGAAGCTTTTTGTAGTTCCACTTGTTTTTGTTTTCCACTTGTTTATTTTTATTTTTTAAATAAGAATCCCCTTCTGTTTGCATTATAGCTGCTGTTACATTTTACAGGTACAGTGATCCAGCTATAGTGATAAAGCAAGCCCATGCATATTAATTAATATATTCAACTTGATTGTCCCCTAGATCAACTATATAATACAGAACACACTTTCCGTACCTGAAATCAGGATGCGTGGTTTGGAACATCCTTTTCTGCAGCTACTTCAAAGTGTAAAACAGATCCTTTCCACTCCCTCTACTTCATGGAAAAAAAAAATCTCCTCCTACATGTTCACTGTCAGTTAACATATTTTTCACAGTCTCAAAGCAGAAGAAATCCTTCATCCTACAGTAATCCTTCATCCTACCTTTCTCCCCTACAATATGCCTTCATTCCACTGAACTCATAACTGTATTATGTCACTTCTAGCTCAAAAACTACTAAACTTAGTCACTTTTGCCTTAGCTCAAGTCTTCTTTACCTTGCTATACATCTACAATATCTTTCTAATTGGTTTTGTGAATTGATCACATCACTGTCTAACGGGCTTTCTTTTACCCTAGTAATCCAAACTCCTTTGCTGGCCATAGCCAAGTCCTTCATGTGTGACCCTTATCTATCTTTGTAGCCCCATTCATTCTGGCCCC
The DNA here is from genome assembly GCA_004027475.1 of Anoura caudifer. NCBI lineage: Eukaryota > Metazoa > Chordata > Mammalia > Chiroptera > Phyllostomidae > Anoura > Anoura caudifer. Next base: position 141,927 of record PVKU01004578.1, read on the forward strand.
CAGCCATGCATTCATTCCATGCTAGGATCACACTGATCTCTCTCTGCTCCCAGAAGTCATACTCTTTCTATTTACAACTGTATGCTTTGTATAAGCTGCTCTTTCCACATGAGACATTTTTCCTCCTTTACCTTTCAGACTTCCACTCATTCTTGACAGCCACACTTAAATGTCAGTTCCTTTGTGAAGCCCTTCCTGACTTTCCTATGAGAGACAGTCACTACCTTGAACTCTGACAACACTTTTTGCACACACAGCTCAAGGCACTTGTTTTGTGTTTGCTGTCTGCCTCTTCGTCCCTCTTCATTCCCACTCCTGCTTGTCAGTGTGTCCCTATGGTTGGCATATAATGCTGGGATGGGTGGGGAAGACTAAATAAAAATTATTCAGATATAGGGGACTTCTGGCCAAGATGGAGGCATAGGTGGACACACTGTGCCTCCTCTCACAACCAAAATTAAGGACAATAAAAATACAGGGCCCCCCCCCAAAAAAAAACCCAACCAGAATGACGGACAGAGGATTGAATTGTACGGAAGTCCAACAACAATTCACCCAGACTGGTAAGAGGGGCAGAGTCAGCAGCCTGCGGAGAGGGGTCGCAGTGGGAAGAAGTAGTAACTGGTGGTCCCTGGTGCACAGGCAGTGGTTACCAAGCGCAGGGAAGAAACGAGCAGACCAACGAGGCGCACAAGGCGGCTGACCATGGTCACACATTCGCACGCAGGTAAGCCAGGCAAAAACGGGCAGTGAGATGGACTGAGCAGGGCCGGGCCCCAGTGCCAGGAAATAGAGTCTAAAGGGCACCGATTGAGAACACTTGTGGGAGTTGGGGTTCTAGGAGAGAGTCCCAGCCTCATGGAGAGTTCACCGGAGACACCCACGGGGAACGAGAATGTGCACGAGTCCGCCCACACGGAAATCAGCACCAGAAGGGCCCAATTTGCTTGGGGAAAGCAGCAGAACGGACTGGAATCCGAGAGAGAGCAGAGAAGGCACCATTGTTCCCTCTCAGACCCCACCCCAACATCCAGCATCACAACCCAGCGACTGGGTTACCTGGCCCTGGTGAGCGCCTAAGACTCTGGCCCTATGTACCAGCTGCAACCAGACAAAAACAAAAAACAAACCAAAAAACCCCAGGGATGGCTCAAATGGGAGAACAGATTGGGGCCCCAGAGCTAATTCATCTAAGTGACCAAGAGGTAGCCGACCTATTAGATGCACAGCTCAAAGCCCTGGTGATTAGGAAGCTCACAGAATTGGTTGATTTTGGTATCAAATTAGATGAACAAATGGAGGCTACAATAAGTGAAATGAACAAAAATGCACACGGAACCAATAGTGATGGGAGGAAAACTGGGACTCAAATCAATGGAGTGGATCAGAAGGAAGAAAGAAACAACCAAACAGAAAAGAAGGAAGAAACAAGAATTCAGAAAAATGAGGAGAGGCTTAGGAACCTCCAGGACATCTTTAAACGTCCCCACATCCGAATTATAGGGGTACCAGAAGGGGAAGGGGAAGAGGAAGAGCAACCAGTGGAAAACTTATTTGAACAAATAATAAAGGAGAACTTCCCCAATATGGCAAAGGAAATAGACTTCCAGGAAGTCCAGGAAGCTCAGAGTCCCAAAGAAGGTGGACCCAAGGAGGAACACACCAAGGCACATCATAATTACATTAGCCAAGATTAAAATGAAGGAGAGAATTCTAGAAGCAGCAAGGGATAAGGGGACAGTCACCTACAAAGGAGTTCCCATCAGACTGTCAGCTGATTTCTCAA
>PVKU01004579.1:0-11107 GCA_004027475.1 Anoura caudifer
AAAAAAAAAAAAAAAAAAAAAAAAAAAAAAAAAAAAAAAAAAAAAAAAAAAAAAAAAAAAAAAAAAAAAAAAAAAAAAAAAAAAAAAAAAAAAAAAAAAAAAAAAAAAAAAAAAAAAAAAAAAAAAAAAAAAAAAAAAAAAAAAAAAAAAAAAAAAAAAAAAAAAAAAAAAAAAAAAAAAAAAAAAAAAAAAAAATCAAGAGTGAAGAGATAATCTACAGAATGATAGTAAATGATTGTAAACCATATAGCTGATAAGGAATAAATATCCAAAACATGTAAATAATTCATAGAACTCAACAAAAAACCAATAACTCAATTAAAAAATGAGCTAAGGACTTAAACAGATATTTTTCAGAAGAAAACATGCAAATGGCCAAGAGATATATTTAAAAAAAATGCTTATTGTCACTAATCACGAGGGGAATGCAAATTAAATCAAAACCACAATGAGATATCACCTTATACTCATCAGGATGGTTATTATTTTTTTAAAGTGTCAGTGAGGATGTGAAGAAATTAGAACCCTTGTACATTGTCAGTAGAAATGCAGAACAGTGCAGCCACTATGAAAAACAGTATTAGGGTTCCTCAAAAAATTAAAAATAGAACTACCATATGATCCAGCAGTCTTACCTCTGGGTATATATATCTCCAACAGTTGAAATTAGGATCTCACTGTCATATCTACACTCCTATGTCCATCAAAGCACTATTCACAATAGCTAGTGTGGGGGAACAATCTAAATTTTGATCAGCAGATGAATAAATGAAGAAAATTTGGTATAAATATAAAATGAAATGCTATTTATTGTTTAAAAAGTTGTGCAATATGTGACAACATGAATAAACTTTGAGTATGTTATGCTAAGTGAGATAAGGTAGCCCAGAATGGTGGTTGCCAGAGTCTGAGAAAGGGGGAAATAAGGAGTTGTTTATCAACAGTGCATAGTTTCTGTTACATAAGATAAAGAAGCGCTAGAGATCTGATTTGCAACATTGTATTTATAGTCAATAATTATGTATTATTATATATTTAAAATTTGTTAAGAGAATAAAGCTCATGTTAAGTGTTCTTAGCATAATAAAATAATAGATAAATAAATAAAATGTGTTCATATTTGGACATATGGTCTTTTAAAGAGGTAAAATGAGGTCATTAATGTGAACCCTGATCCAATAAGATTACTGTCCTTATAAGAAGAGGAAATTAGGATACAGATAAACAGGGGAAAGACCATATGAAAACATAGAAAGAAGAAAGCCACTTACAAGGCAAAGTTAGAGGCCTGCTGACAACTTGATCTTAGAACTGTAAGACTAATTTCTGTTGTTCAAGTCATGTAGTCTGTGGTACTTTTCATATCATGGCCCTAACAAATTAATACAGAAGATTTTAAACAGTTGAAGTGACATGATGCAGTGATTTAGGCAGAATATGATAGTAGGTGGTCTAAAGTGATAGTCGTGCAGAAGAAGAGAAGTGAATGAATTCAAGATAGCATTAGAGGTAAATCAACATTGAGGGTGAGAGAAATAGAGGAACATAGAGGCCACCAGACTGCAACATGATTATATTATGCTTGTTTGTTTGTTCTGTTGATTAGGTTCCTGTTAAAGGTGAGATCATATCGTATTTGTCTTTTACCTCCTGGCTTATTTCACTTAGCATAATGCTCTCCAGTTCCAGCAACAAGTATAAAAGACACATGGACAAAAGCTGGGGGGGGGGGGGGGGGGGGGGGGTAGAAATGGGAGGGAGCTGGTGAGGGCTGGGGCAGTGGGCTGGGCTGGGAGCAGAAGACAGAAAACTGTACAAGAACAACAATTAAGATAAAATTAAAACAAACAAACAAAAAACAAGAAGACATTTAAAACCAAAGTACTAGATACAATTACCTAAAGAAAAGGCATGGACAGTTAATCTCAGAACCCTGGTCCAATTCCTGTAGCATATCATTATTTAAGGTTTTAAAATAGAGAAAGTATATAAGACTAGTAGTGAGCAGGAATCAAGAGGGAAAAAAGTGTCCTGAGGGAAAAAAAAGTGTCTTAAGGAGAAAGTAGGGCAGCAAATAAGTAAGGGGTGCTGAGAGGTCTAGTGAGATGAGAACTCTCGGTCACCGCTGGTTTGGGCTGTACGGAGATTACTGCTATCAGTGAGACCAGTCTTAATCACATGGTGAGGACAGCGTCCAAATGGAAAGGGTTGAAGAAGAAATGAGAAATGTGGAAGTGAAATCATTTACTTTAGACAATTATTTAAAGCCCAGGTGGCAAACACAAGGCCCACAGGCCGAATCTAAGCCCTCCACCTTGTTTTCTCCAGCCTGGCACCTTGTTTCTACCTGGCGGCAGCGCCAAGTTCCTTGTCCCTAGTTAAGGAGTAGTGACATTTATACAGTCCTAAAATTACCTTTGGCCCTTTGAAGGCAACTGTGAGGCTGATGTGGCCCCTGGTGAAAATGAGTCTGACACCCCTTATTAAGGTGTCACTAGAAAGGGAAGCACTCAGTATACAGAAGCTGCCATAACGTGCTTATATAGTCCTACTGGAAATTTCAGGGAGATCTGAAAATTTGGTCCCATATTAAGTAAATGGGAGGGTTTTTTACCATTTGTCCAGTGAAGATTATGAGGTTGTATCATCTAGAATTAAACTTTTAACTGATTAAATGAAAACCTGTAAAAAAATAATAAATATAGATTACAGCTTAGAAAGTTGTGATTTAAAATGGAAAAAAATAGAAACGTAGGGTGTAAATGAAAGTACCGCAGGACTCTTCTGAGGAATCAAAGACAACTTGATTCTGATCTGATTTGCAAATCAGAGAACATAGCCTTCAGCATGAACCCAAAACATGCTCTAAATGGGAAGAATAAGGCAAGTGTTTTAAAAGCAATAGTCAAAGGGATGAGTTGCAAGGGAAACAAGACCAGAAACTTACATCATTCATTTTTTTTTACACATAGTGGGTTTTTAAAAAAAAAATTTTATCATTCATTTTCTGATTGGTGGGGGCCACTGGACTTTCAGGGGTCTTCTGAGTAAGTGGTCAGCAGGCAGGGTTGTGAGATAAGACCAACAGGCAGTTTCAGGTGACTTGCAGTCAACAGATAGAGTCAGGGGATATGGCAAACAGTTGGAGTCCCAACATGGTCAGTGGGGTAAGAGGGTTAACAAATCAGGGGCCAATGCCTCAGTTTCTCTTAGAGTCTGCAAAATAAACTGGTAAGACAAGTTTAGGTGTGAAATGGACAATGCAGGGAATGTAGTTTGTCAGGTAAACAGAGTCGGAGTTTAAACTGCAAAATGGCCTCGTCACTACAGCAGGGTCAGAGACTAAATTGCAGGAGAGTCTAGATTTTCATTCACAAAATTACGATGTTAGAATTCTCAAGGGTTTCTTGGATAATAACTTCCAATAGGCTCTTAGGTAAATCTCTCTCAAATGCTTCAGTAACTAGGAATTGTACATTATACAATAGATATTAATTAAAAAGCATTACACAGCAACTACATTAATAAATCCATTCAAATATTAAAGTGTTAGATGGAAAAAAGGAAAACCTATGGTGAAAATTTTGATAGCTGTATCATGTTTCAGAAAGAATCTCAAGCAGCTTATAAAAATGTATACATAATTATAATTTATGGTTAAGGAATGGAAGGGGACAGGGTGCGGGTGAGACTTCCTATGGTACATCTTTTTTATTTCTTTTTGATCTTTGAATGATGCAGAAAGTGAAATTTTTAAAAATCTAGAGTTCCAATTCAAAACTGAGGAGACATAACTGAACAGGTCTCAGCACTAGGCTGGTGATGATGTTTTAGATCTGCTTTGGTTCCTATCAGAGGGGAAGCAGAAAGGTGTTGTTAGCCCTGTGTTGTCTGAGAAGAGACAGGGCCTAAAGATATAGAAAGGAAGTCAGTGACCAAGGGCCCAATTAAACCCTCAGGAAATTTTTTAGGATAGGGAAAATGAGCATAATAATCTTAGGATATGATGCAGGCAGGATACATGTAAGACAACAAAGTTCTATGAGTATCCATTCTAGAACAGGGGTAATTTGCCCCCCACCTTCCCTCTGGCAATCACCATACTATTGTCTGTGTCTGTGAAGGTTTTTTTTTTTTTCTCTTAATCCCTTCACCTTTTTTACTCAGCCCCCAACCCCCACCCTTCTAACAGCTGTCAGTCTGTTTTCTGTGGCTATGAATCTATTACTATTTTGTAGTTTGTTAGTTTATTTTGTTCACTAAATTCCACATGTAAGTGAAATCATAAGGTACTTGTCTTTCTCAGACTGGCTCATTTCACTTAGCATAATACTTTCCAGGACTACGTATGCTCTTGCAAAAGGTAAGATTTCCTTCTTCTTCTTCTTCTTCTTCTTCTTTTTTTTTTTTTTTTTTTTTTTTTTTTTTTTTTTTTTTTTTTTTTTTTTTTTTTTTTTTTTTTTTTTTTTTTTTGTAGTCAAGTAGTATTCCATTGTGTAAATGTACCACAGCTTTTTATCTACTCATCTTTTTTAACTCATCTACTGATGGGCACATGGGCTGCTTCCAAATTTTGGCTATTATAACTGACACTGCAATGAACATAGAGGTGCATATTCTTTCAAATTAGTGTTTGGATTTCTTTGGATATAGTCTTAGAAGTGGAACTGCTGGGTCATAAGGCAGAGCCAATTTTCATTTTTTGAGGAAACTCCACACTGCTTTCAAAGCGGCTGCACCAGTCTGCATTCCCACCAGCAGTGCACAAGGGTTCCCTTTTCTCCACAGCCTTGCCAACGCATGAGAGATATTTTTAAAATAGATTTCTTTCTTTTCCTCATGCCTTATAGTTCTTTTTATTCCATAACTCAATTTAGGCATTTTCTGTTGTGGTTGTCTATTTGTATTTTCTTTCTACTGACATGCAAGTAACCAGGGCCTATATTACTTCAACTTTATGTCTCTCATACCATAAACTGTCTAGCAAATATTGACTGAATGGAAGAGTAAATAAATGTTTTGATTATTTTTTGTAAGGAGTTTCTTGAGGGAAGAGAGGGTATGACTTCGAAAAACAATCATTTTTTTATCAATGAAACAACTGCTCCCCAACTCACCAACTTTTTCTCATCATCACCATAATTAGAGATTTCTTTTTAGACACTCTAGTTGTTTTGGCACAAAACCCAGTGCTTCCTCTTATTAAACCTGCTACAATATTTTAATCTAATGTGAAAGTAGCAAAACCAAAAACCACATTCTAACTTGTCAGCATCCTTCTTTTTATCCTTTTTATCTCTTAACTAAAATCCTTCTCCAACTTTCCTAACCATTTGACATGATTTGAGTGCTTTCATGTTAGCATTGCCCATCACGAAGTCACCTTGCACAACCTGGCCCTCCCAAGAGGATGGCAGGTTCCAATTAAGCTAACAGATGGCAGGCTGAAAACAGTGTCCACTGACATCAGAATAGTACAACATTTTCAAGAATGAAAGTTTCACAACTTTTTTCCAGAAACAGTACCATAGAAAGCAACTCAGCCTGCAGGGAAGACAAGAAAGTTCCACCAGAGAGACTGTGAGGTAAAAGGGCAAAATGAGAGAGATGACGAGCACTCCAAAGAGAAGGTGGTGCCAGCCAAATGCTCTTGGCAAAAGTGTGCTTTGTCTTCGTGAAGTCCTGAGCCTGAAAGTAAGACTCTATTTTTTACCAGCTTAGAGAACTTTGCTCTTTTGTCTACTCAACAAATACTTGTAAGTGCCTAAAAGGTGCTAGACTCTGGGTATCTATGATAGTCCATAGATCAAGTATGATCAACACTCTAGTAGAGTTTATAGTCTAGCAGGATACAAATACAAAGCAAATAAAGCAACAAATCAGTTTGAACTCACAAATTATGCTGAGTGCCATGAAGGAACAGGACAAGATGCCAAGAATGGCAGGAATAGTGAGAACCTACTTTGAAGGTACCTCTTGAGACGTGTTTCAGTTGAGAGGAAAAATAAGGAGCCAGCCGTAAAAGAGTGTGGGGGAGAGAGAAGATGTTTTATTTCATTCATGAGAAGTATGTTCTTGTGAGAGTTTACATATAAAGTGCTTGGCACAGGACTGGCCCTTTGTAAATTCTCCACAAGTGAGCAGTCTTGTTATTGCTATGGCTATTGACCTTACACACTTGGTAGCCAACCTACAGTAATCCTACTGAGCAGTTTTTTAAATCTAACAGACATTCAAATAATATGTGTCAATAGTTACAGCTTTATACAAGAGGGAAATAGAAACTTATAAAACACAGAATATCTTATGAGAAATTCAGCATCCTTTTTCTCTTCTTTCCTTGATTAGTCCTTCATCTGGATTTCTGTATTATAACAAAACCTCACTAATTCATATGCTGATAATTAAAGATTTTACATTTGTTCTGTGAAGCAAATGAATAATGTAATCAAAATGTAAGGAGGCAGAAAGCTTAATTTAATTAAGGAAAATTGTTGTTTCTGAACAGATTTAACCACATACATTTGCATACAATTAATGTGTTGATTACAAATGACTTGGATTTTCTCATTAAAACAAAGCAAGTTAAGATCTTACTCTGTAACACTTGACCTTCATAAACTTTCATTCCTTGTCAAAGTTTGCCTTACATAAATTATGCCACTAACTCAGACTGATTCTTTTCTTCAGTTAGTCCAAATTAAGTTTTCTGTTTGGCTAGTCCTAAACTGACCTGCTTTTATTTATTAGCTTTACGTAATTTATATTTTGTTATTTTCCAGAAGTTAGCGGATACAATTAAGGTGGACTCTTTTATGGTTAAATGATCTTTGTAATAGTTATAATTTGATAAAGATTGAAAGGGTGTCCAAGGTGTAATTTTCCTTCCTTATTATTCTGCCAAACCTCCCTTTCTATAATCCTCAAGACTATTCTCACATCTCTGATTCCATATGCCCCAAGTCCCATAAGGGCCCCATATGATTCTCCACATACTTTAAAAAATTTGTCTTTGTTCTCTGCCTCATGGGAGGAGGAGGAGATGAGTTGTTAGAAAAGTTGAGCAAGTTTTCGCACAGAGATCCTGAAGTCAGGCCTCCCATCAGACAAAAGACTTTAAACTTGGCCCTGAATGCTAACGTGTTTTAATAATCTCGAATGATAATCTTGATATCCCATAGGAAGGATGGTTTCATCTCTAAAGTGTGTCTTATTTAGACCATCTCATAAAATATTTTAAAAATATACAAGATCATCATTAGACAAGTTTGGGGCACTCAAAGAATTATTTTAAAAAGTAAAGTCATGATGCTCATGCACATAGCAAATGAAAATGTGTTAAAGATCTCATTTAATTCATCACTAATAAAGGAGTATTTAAGAAGGCACAGGAACTTTAAAGAAGACTCCAAAGACAATCTGTAGGTCAAGAATCTTAAAATGAATGTGCAAATATGGGCAATGTTAGCTACTTCTATAGTGAGGGAAAGGAATCATAGAATCTCTATAATGCTGAATTTATTTGCTTAAACAAAAATCGTTATTTACTGCTATCAGTTATCTACAATTTACAGAATTATAGACTAGATCAAAAGCATTAAAAGGCCTAGCACCTCTATAAAATAGAATTGGGTAGCCCAAGGCAATGTTTTAACCAAAGCAGAATTTTCCACTGAAGCACAAATTTTTCCCTACAGTACAAATGGCACATGTGCTTTCCACTCTTATTCTCACATTCATTTAGCCACAAATGTATATTAAAATATTTTGGCCTGCCAGACAGAATGCTATTCTCTGAGGACCCAGAGGTGAATCATGCATCATCCCTGTCATCAAGAAGCTTACAATATCACAAAGAGAGACATATGTGCAAGAAAATGAGGACAAAAAGTGCCAGAGGAATTATAATAAAGGTTTACTTAGAACACAGTGGGGACAGAAATAATGAGTAACCTTAAGAAAGTGCTTATGTGCCTAGAATTATTCTAAACACTTTTACATTCTGCTTTTACATGATTGTTTTCTTTAAAATTCATACAAGTTCTAAGCTTGTTTTACTGATGAGGACACTGAGGCACAGAGGAATTAAAGAAATGTAACTAAGATCTCACAGGTCATAAGGGTAGAGCCAGAGCATAGACCTAAGTATAACTCCAGAGCCCACACTCCAATCTCTGTACTGTGCATTTCACAAAGGACAGGACATTTAGTTCTCCCTTGGGTGAGGGGTGTGCATGGGAAACTGGAAAAAGGAAACAACTGAGCTGAATTTTGAAAGATGACGGAGGTGCATCTATAGGTTGGAACAGGAGCTTTGAAGGAGAGCCATGTAAGCCAACACACCAAGACCTTTATTGCTAGGCAAAGGCCAGATTATGAAGAACCTCTTAGTCCAAATGAACATGTTTAATTTTGATAAGCAGATAAACTGACAGAGTTTAAAGCTGGGGAACTCCTGATATATTTTGCTTTTTAGAAAGAACTCTGCTGTTATTTTTCTGATGACAATATGGAGGATGGATTAGAGATTGGGGTAATCATTAAAAAATATAGGAATAGGGCTTGAGTGCATGCTTGCACACACATACACACACAATATGAGGAAAGTAGACAGAACTCAGATATAGGGTTGTCAGAGCCCAGTGATTTCAATATCACTTATTTTAATCTGGGTTGTAACAAAGTTCCTATTTTAAGTTACTGGGAGATATGATATCATTCACTGAGGTAGAGAAAAGATAAGAAGAAACAGATTCGGAGGAAAGATGAGCTTAGTTGTGGGCATGTTGAAGTTGAGGTAAAAAGATCTAGAGGAAAGTTGGATACCAAGAACTAGAGCTCAGTAGAAAACAATGATAGAAATTCATGAATCTCTCATAGCAAGGAGGTAATGAAAACCATGAAACAGGGTGCAATGACCCTGGGTAGGCAGAAAAGTCAAAATAGTAAAGATAGAAGAAAGAAAGTTAGGGCACAACAACAATAAAGGTGTGGACCAAAAAAGAGAAGCCCATGAAGGTCCTGGGGAGGAAGAAAAGTGGGGATTCAAGAGTAAGAGAGTTGCAAATCCTAGAGAGCGGGGCGGTTTTAAGGATGATAGAAACAGTTAATTTCAAATGCCCCAGATAAGACAAGTCCTGCTGAGTCCAGACTCACCAGTTCCCTTGCTGGAACAGTTTCAGTAATGTGGAAGTGTGGTTGGAAGCATTACTTGGAAACTGAGTAGGAATACCTGGATAAAGGTAGTAGATTGGAAACATTCATTTACCCCTGCTCTCTTGTGAATCCACCCAGACAACGCTGAAGATATTTTTAAAGCCATTAAAATCTGCAAAATGAACCAAACGGGCAAAGAAATAATGGACATTTTTGGAAGTGCGAAAACTGGTGGATGAGTGGAAGATAATTTAACAAAGTCAAGAAAAAGGAACCCTAAACCAACAGTGAAGAAAGCTAAGAAGCCAACCAATTCATATCCCACATCCCCACTCAAATATTCTGGAAGTGATGGCATCAGATTCTGATGCAGCTGGAAGTCTGAGTGAAGGTAGGGTTTCAAAGAGAAGGATTATTGGAGCACTTATGTAAAAAAAGTCAGACTCCAACTTCTGGCCAAGATGGAGGCATAGGTAGATATACATTGCCTCCTCACACAACCAAAAGAAGGACACCAACAAATTTAAAAACAAAAAACACCCAGAACTGGCAGAAAATTGAACTGTATGGAAGTCCAACAACTGAGGAGTTAAAGAAGAAACATTCAGCCAGACTGGTAGAAGGAGCAGAGACAGGCAGCCAGGGTGGAGAGGACTCACAGCAAGGCAACAGCTAGAGGACCAGGTGGGCAAGTCAGCGGCTCACAGACTGGGCAAGGTGGCAGACCAGGCAGTCTCACATTTGCACGTGGATAAACCAGGAGGAGCAACTGCAGAGTGAGACAGACCATGCAACCCAGGGTTCTAGCACAGGAAAATAAAGCCTCAAAATCTTTGACTGAAAAAACCTGTGGGGGTTCTGGCAGTGGGAGAAACTCCCAGCCTCACAGGAAAGTTTGTTGGAGAGACCCATAGCAGGTTACACAAACCCACCCACCTGAGAATCAGCACCGGAAGGGACCAATTTGCTTGTGGGTAGCTGAGAAAGTGACTGAAAGCCGGTGAGAGAAGAGCAAGTGGCACTGTTCCCTCTCATACCCCTCTCCCACATATAGCATCATAATGCAGCAACCTGGATTGCACTGTTCCGGTGAATACCTAAGGCTCTGTCCCTTACTACTAATAGGCAAGCCAAGACACCCCTAAATAAATAAATAAATAAATAAATAAATAAATAAATAAATAACCTAAATGAAAGAACGGATCAAAGCTCCAGAAAAAATACAACTAAGTGATGAAGGGACAGTGAACCTATCAATGCACAGTTCAGGACACTGGTAATCAGGATGCTCACAGAATTGGTTGAATATTTCACAAAATAGAGGAAAGAGTGAAGACTATAAAAGGTGAATTAAAGGAAAATGCACAGGGAACCAACAGTGAAGGGAAGGAAACTGGGACTCAAATCAACAGTTTGGAACAAAAGGAAAAAATAAACATTCAACCAGAACAGAATGAAGAAACAAGAATTCAAAAAAATGAAGAAAGGCTTAGGAACCTCCAGGACAACTTTAAACGTTCCAACATCCAAATCATAGGGGTTCTAGAAGGAGAAGAGGAAGAGCAAGAAATTGAAAACTTTTTTGAAAAAATAATGAAAGAGAACTTCCCCAATTTGGCAAAGGAAATAGACTTCCAGGAAGTCCAGGAAGCTCAGAGAGTCTCAAAGAAGGTGGACCCAAGGAAGTATACACCAAGGCACATCATAATTACATTACCCAAGATTAAAGAGAAGAAGAGAATATTAAAAACAGCAAGACAAAAGGAGAGAGTCACCTACAAAGGAGTGCCCATAAGACTCTCAGCTGATTTTTCAAAAGAAACCTTACAGGCAAGAAGAGGCTAGAAAGAAGTATTCCAAATCATGAAAGGCAAGGACCTACATCCAAGATTACTCTATCCAGCAAAGCTATCATTTAGAATGGAAGAGCAGATAAAGTGCTTCCCAGATA
>PVKU01004579.1:11207-27764 GCA_004027475.1 Anoura caudifer
CAAAAAAAAAAAAAAAAAAAAAAAAAAAAAAAAAAAAAAAAAAAAAAAAAAAAAAAAAAAACAAGCTAAGCAAACAACCAGAACAGGAACAGAATCAGAGAAATAGAGATCATATGGAGGGTTATCAGCAGAGTTGGGGAGGGAGGAGAATGGGGGAAGGTACAGGGAATAAGAAGTATAAATGGTAGGCGCAAAATAGACAGAGGAAGGTTAACAATAGTATAGGAACATAGAAGTCAAAGAACTTATATGTATGACCCATGGACATGAACTAAGGGAGTGGGGGGATACAGTTGCGAAGGAGTGTACAGGGCAGAGGGGAATAAAGGGGGGAATGGGACAACTGTAATACCATAATCTTTAAAATATACTTTAAAAAAGTCAGACTCCAAGATGGTCTCTGATCTCCAGCAGATAGGGATCACAATGTTATGGAAGACTGGAAATTTATAGTCTTAAGAGTGAAAAAAAAACAAGTTGCCCTAGAAGACACCAACACAGTCACTGGAGGTGTGCCACGCTGAATTCAAGAAGATAAAGAATATTTCATACCAAATATTGAAACTTTCAGCCCTCTCCCCTAACTCCGCCTCCAGAAAACTGCCAGTCTGGGTTATACCTTCTAGGCAGGAGGATAGGAGTCTTCCCCAGAAACTCTGGCCAGCCTAAAGAAAAAGATCTAAAAATACTGACATCAAGAATTCCCTAAAGAAATAGCCCAACCTGCTCTCCACCATCAAGCCTACTGTCCACAATGCCGAATGCACCCAACTCTTTCAGAACGTTCCATCAGTTCTTTAATATTACTACCTCAAACATGAGCAGTCAAGGAACCCCAGACAACTAATGAAAACCTCTAACATAAAAGACAGAGAACAAAAAAAAGCAGCAAATAATCAACAGTGCAGGGAGGTAAAAAATTCAAAAAACTACCTTTTATATAGTCAGAGAGGGAAAGTGTATTACACATAAAATATGAATAGAATATATAAATAAAGGGAGCAATTAAAGAATAAGAAAGAGCTCTTATAAAAATAAAAATGTTTGCAGAAATGAAAAACTTAGAAAAATGATTAGAAGATATTCAAGAAATCTATAATGTACATCAAAAATAAAGAAATGGGTAATAGGGAAAAGAAAATTGGAGAATTGTTCAAAGAAGTCCAATATTCAAATAATAAAAGTTTCAGAAAAAATGAATAGAGAAAATAAAGGAAAGAAAATCACCAAATAAAAAATTCAACATTTCTTACATTGAAAGCATCCAGACTTATGGTCAAGATGGAGGTATAGGTAAAGGTGGCTTACCTCCTTGCACAACAACAGCAAAATCACAGCTAAACTACAGAACAAATATCACTCAGAACCATCAGAAAATTGAGCCAAATGGAAGTCCAACAACTAAGGAATTAAAGAAACCACATTCATCCAGATGGGGAGGAGGGACAGAGTGGCAGAGACGTGGAGTGGGCTGATCTCAAACCCATGTGTGGTGGATATAAAATGGAGGGATATCTCAGGAGTGAGGGATCCCAGCCTCACACAAGACCACTCAGCCCAGTGTTCCAGTGCCAGGAAGATAAGTCCCCATAACTTCTAGCTGAAAAAGCCAGTGGAAGTTAGATCAGAAGAAGAAACTGCGGGATTCTTGGGTGTCTCCTCAGACTTATTTCAACTCACTCCTGCTGGGCTCAAGCACTGGGGCAGCACCTTGAAGGGCACTAGTGGCATATGGGGAGAAACTGAAGTGTCTGGCATCAGGGTGAAAGCTGGGGACAGCTTCCTCCCAGACAAAACTGCAAACAATGGCATTGTTCCTATTCTGAACCCTCCCCCACACAGAGCCACAGTGTAGCAGCACCATATCCAGGTCTCCACCAACCTGGCTCACAGGGTAAGCCTTGCCCCGATGTATACCTAAGGGTCTGCCCCATCCAACTTACAGGCCCACCCAAGATGCTAATAGTGGCTTTTCCATATGAATGGCTGGGCTAGGCACAGGCTTCAGATCTGTCTAAATATGCTCAGAAAGCAACAGCTGAGCCCAGCCCCCTACCTCTCATTGAGTGGCCCCAGGCCCAGCACTAGCAGCAGCCATCTGCAGATCACTTTATAACTTACACCAAGGAGCCCCCCACAGACCATGTTGGAACACCACCATCCAACCACCTCTACAAACCATAGAGGTAGGTGGTTGCTGGCCATGGTTCACAGCCAGTCCTACCTACCAGTGCTCTGGACTGGGTAAATCCCTCCCATTGATCTGCTGACAGCAATTAAGTCTCAACTACAAGAGGTGGGAGTACTCAGTCTCCATGGAAGGCATACCTCAGGTACCCAGCTTGAGACACAGGTGAGGCTATGCCACTGGACCCTAAAGGACACCTACTACATTAGGTCACACAACCCTGGGAAACATAGCAACTCCACCTAATATATAGAAACAAACACAGGGAGGCTGCCAAAATGAGGAGACAAAGAAATATGGCCCAAATGAAAGAATATAACAAAACTCCAGAAAAAGAACTAAACAAAGTGGAGATAAGTGATTTATCAGAGGCAGAGTTCAAAACACTGGTTATAAGGATGCTCAAGGAACTCAGTGGGTACTTCAACAGCATAAAAATGATCTAATCAGAAATGAAGGAGACACTAATTGAAATAAAGAACAAATTACAGGGAATCAACAGAGGAGGGGATGAAGCCAAGAATCAAATCAAAGCTTTGGAAAATAAAGATGAAAAAGACATCCAATCAGTACAGCAAGAAAAAAAAAAAAAGAATCCAAAAAGCTGGGTATAGTGTAAGGAGCCTCTGGAACAACTTCAAGCATTCCAACATTCACATCATAGGGGTGCCAGGAAGTAGAAGAGAAAGAGCAAGAAATTGGAAACTGATTTGAAAAAATTATAGAAGAAAACTTCCCTAATTCAATGAAGGAAATAGACATACAAGTCCGGGAAGTATACAGAGTCAGTCCCAAACAAGATAGATACAAAGAAAATGACACCAAGACACATTATAATTAAAATGCCAAAGGTTACATATAGAGAATCTTAAAAGCAGCAAGAGAAAGGCAGATAATTATCTACAAAAGGGGTCCCATAAGACAGTCAGCTGATTTCTCAAAAGAAACTTTGCAGACTGGAAGGGACTGGCAAGAAGCATTCAAAGTGATGAAAAGCAAGAATCTACAACCTAAATTATCCTATCCAGCAAAGCTATCATTTAGAATGGAAGGGCAGATAAACTGCTTCCCAGACAAAGTAAAGCGAAAGGAGTTCATCATCACCCAACCATTATTATGTGAAATGTTAAATGGACTTATTTAAGAAAAAGAAGATAAAAACTATGAATATTAAAATGGTAATAAATACATAACTATCAATAATTGAATCTAAAAAAACCAAACTAAGCAAAGAAGCAAAACAGAAACAGAATCGCAGATACAGAGATTGCTGGGATGGTGGCCAGTAGGGAGGGAGGTCTGACGGAATGGGGGAAAAGGTGAAGGGATTAAGAAGCACAAATTGGTAGTTACAGAATAGGCAGGGGGATGTTAAGAGCAAATATAGGAAATGGAGAAACCAAAGAACTTATGTGCATGACTCATGGACATGAACATAGAAGAGGGGATTGCCAGAGGGAGTGGGGGCTACTGGGTAGAAGGGAACAAAGGGGGAAAAAATGGGAAAACTCTAATAACATAATCAATAAAAAATTTTTAAAAGCATCCATGGAGTGCTACCCAAATATAACAGATTAAAACATATCCATATTAAGGCATATCCTGAGAAATTTCAGAACACTGTGGACAATGTATGTTCCTAGAAAGTGACTAGAGAGAAAAATAAAGCAAAACATAAGCAAAAATTAAATTACCTACAAAAGATCAGGAATTAGAATGGCTTTGGCTTTAAAAACAAAAAAACAAACAAACAAAAAAAACAGAAACTATGGCAGAATGGCTTTAAAATTCAAAGGGCAAGTAATTTCTGACTCCGAATTCTAGACTCAAAATACAGCTACACTACCAATTAAGTCTGATAATAGACTGCACACATTTTTAGACATTCAAGAACCCAAAATATTTATAAGCATCCCCCATGCACTCTTCCTCCAGAAATTACTGAGAGTATTTTACCAAAATGAGAGAGTAGAAACAGGGAATCCACCTCAAGGGTGAGGCAGAGGAAATCCTGAGTGATGAAGAGAGCTTCCAGGAGGACAGCTGTGTGCCAGGTGTGGGTAACCAGCCCAAACTGGAGCAAGTCAGGGGCTCCAAGAAAGAAGTCTGTGATAGCTGAAACCGATGGAATCCCTGATGTGTTTGATCAGAGGGCAGATTTAGACAACTGATGAGTTAATAAGTACATTGAAAAAACTAAGTAAATGAGGGAAGAAAAACTGCTCATTCCAAGGAATACAAAAAGGTGTATGGGAAAGAAAATATAACCATGTGATTCACTTATGAATGATGATTAACAATCACAGTCATGTGACAACAAAATTAATATCTAACTAGAAATGAAAGGAGTTCTTGGAACTATATGTATGAAGAATGGTGTTAGGAAAAGAGAAATCCTCATCTTTCATAGATGTGGTCAGTAGATATTGCCTACAGTGGAAACACCAAGAAGTAGTGTTATGTTATATAGAAGTATGAACAATACAAAGATAAAGGAAATAAAAGTGTATTGCCCCTGGGCTGAAAGAGAGGCAAAACCTCAGAGAACTATTTGACTCTTTAAACTGAAATTTTATCAAATTTACATTTTGGTAAAAATGTAAACTACATTTTAAAAAAGTGAATGGGAATTGAAGGCATAGAGATAAGCACATGATTTGGGGACAGATTTGGTGGGGAAGAAAGGGTAGATCAGTTAAACAAAAGGAACAGAGAGTTTCAAAAAATATTTATGGGAGGCTTGGGCATATGTACAATTTACAATGTCAAGGTTAGAAAATCAAGAGAGGCTGAATACACAGATGAAAGAGGAAACAATAGAAGTACTGGGTCCTGGCGTTGATGGGGGTGGGAAGACTGACCTGCAGAGCACACCTTTTTGCAAAGTCAAGAGGCACCTCTTCTTCCAGACTTGAGAAAAGGAAGGGACAGTGCACGTGGATGCAGACCAGAATGAAGGGGTCTTGGCAGGGAGGAAGAGGGAATACGCACCACTCTAGTGCTGAATTATCAAAACCCAGTGCATTATGGAATATGAATCTCCACTAGAAATGTGAGATACTCTTTCTAATTCCATAATCAGTCCCTACTATTTTTGTTTTTAAATTTCGTGGGGTCAGTGTACTCACTGGTCCCTGGTTTATTTCCGTTCGTTTTCAAGTCTCTACTGCAACAGCAAATGTGGGCTTGTGAGTGCGCGCGCGCGCGCACACACACACACTCACGCTCACACATTTCTACTCACTGCTAGGCATCTGCTTACTGAAGATATCCCTTCAGGAAAAACTATGTTGATAGCATAGCAAAGAAGGCCTTGATATTCTCTTATAATTAAAAGAGATTCTTTTCCTATCTGCACCTCTCAAGAAGACTAAGGCAACAGTATTATCTTTGTGGTTGCTGCCAGCTCAGCTCCTGGAGACCCTACACTTCACTTAGGAACTGCAGCTCAACAACAGGTTCATCAAATCACATTTTCTATGCATTTCTTGGGCTATGTTCACTTAGGATGCCACCAATGATGTCCTATCAGGTCACATCTTTCAAATGACAAATCATAGCCCTGGAGCAATTATATAATCAATTGCCTCCACCCTCTTCAACACTTTTCAATTTTCTTTTTTTTTTCAATTGATTGAATTTTGAAGAGAGAGAGAGAATATTGATTTGTTATTCCACTCCTTTATGTATTCATCAGTTGATTGCTTTGTGTGCCCTGACTGGGGATTGAACCCACAGCCTTGGTGTATCAGCCAATGCTCCAACCAACTGAGCTACTCAGCCAGGACCAGTTTTTAATTTTCAATTTCAGTTCTTCCACATTAATGTGCCTTTTATTATGTCACTCTTGTTTGCATTTCAAACACAAAATAACTAACATCAGCAGAGAATTTGCAGTGTGTCAGATACGGTGCTAAACTCTTTATATTCATGTATGCAATCACATTTGTTGACTTCTGTTACTCTCCTAACAGCCACCCTACAACATAAGTATGATATTAGCCTCACTTTAAAAGGGTTGGAAGTGACTGAGGCAGGATTCAAACCCAAGTCTTTCTGCTTCCACAGTCCTAGGAGTAGGTACTACTGCCTATCTTGTTTCCATAGTCCAGGGACAAAAATGAGGCTTATACCTGGACAATGGTCCACTGGGGAAGGTGACACAGACTCCTTCTTCTCTTCACCCCACAGCCCATTTGGTGCAAATCTTTAATAGTGCTACCAGGGTATATAAATAAACCCACCTATTACAAACCTTCTTTTCAAATTCTTTAACATTTGGAGATAATCATGTGTGTGTAGATGTTTGTGTTCATATGCCAGAAACTACATACATATTAATTTACCAAATCTGACCATAAGCTGATGCATCATATATTATTCTCCCTGTTTTATGGAAAAGCAAATGGAAGTTCAGAGTGGCTAAGGGACATACCCCCTTTAAACAGCTTGAGACTGCTGGGCCTGAGAGTTACGAAGAAAATGCAGCAGCAGAGCCATGTTTGAAGCCAAGCTTTGAGTATTGCAGCTGAGAATAATGCGCATGGAACTGTACTTCCGTTTCTGTTGCTCTTTTTTACATGCCCAGAAGTGATGGTGATATGTAAATATTTTTATTAATTATAAAAGCCCTTTGATAGTACCCATTAGGAAATATATATTATATAATATATATTTACATAATAATAGATTTATATTATAGAAACACAAAAAGCACATCCTAATTCCCATGTGACTTAAAACCGGGAATTTGTAGGTTAAACCCAGATCATTATTTTTTACAGTACATGAACAGACCAAAAATGTGCATTGCACATAAACAGAAGATCAGGCAACAATTGTTCCTTCGTAGGACTTATGTTTGACAACACAAGGTTTAACAATCCCATGTGGGTGCTGCAGACAGATGGGCCTGGCCCTCACATGACAAAGGCACTTCACTGAACAACTCATTCCTTTCCAGCTAAAACAGTCAGGCTAATTGTGAGTTCCCCTGCCTTGCAATATTCAAAGGACAATCTTTTCTCACTACAAACCAGGAGACAATATCCTGTTTCCTGAGGAAAATTTGCTCCACAAAATTATCCTGACATTGAGATGTTTTTGAAGTAGAATCAACATGAAAAATGTCCTTGGGCAACCCCTCTCCCAAGACAAGTTCATGATAAATTTTCATTACCTAAACTGTTTAGTCATGATTTTTGCTTTCTTCACATCTTATTCTTTGGTGACAAGGTCCTTTCACATCTTATGTTGACAAGGTCCTTGTCTATTTCCGTTGAAGCAGACAGAAAGAATGCCATAGCACAGAGCCATTTTAATAATAAACCATGCCCTTGGGAGTTAGAAAAGGATAATTCACTTTTTTTCAAAATTATATAAAACTATTTTCTTTCCAGGCTCTCCTGCTGTACACTCGAAATCCAGATACATTACGAACATCAAAAACAGAGTATAAATGTACATGCTCTGTGTGCCATCTTCAGAGAGCTCTGCCTCCCTTAGCAGACTCCGCACGGAAGCTTGTCTTGCTAGAAATGAAAAAACAATACGTTTGCATACATATGCCTCCTAAACCCACAAAAGACTAAAATACAAAACAGTTCCACATTCATTTCTATGCACAGCATTCCAAATATGAGACCATCACACCCAAGGGAAGCCTACAAATTAAAAACTTTCATCACTTGTGTGACTTGTGGAGACTGGCACTCTTCTCCTATTTCATGCTACATCATGTGTTACAGTTTCATCAAAGCAAACAGTTTCATTTAAAATATCTTCAATGAGCTTAGTGAGAACAGCTGCAGTGCAGGTCTGTCCTATCACGTTAATACTATTGAGTATTCCTTTTTGTTCCGTTTCCAGTCTAGACTTGATTAATCAGATTTGCAAAATGTCTGCTCAGCCACCTGTCTCTGTGTTCAAAGTTAATCGTTGTTTTTCCCAGGTGAGTGTAAGAGCAAATGAACAACATTAGTGTACTCTTTATGGGATGAACAAACGTGCTATTAACAGTTTAAAAGGAGGAGAGAAAGGAAAGAAGAGAAGGAGGGAGGAGAAAGATTTTTATAAGGTTTGTCCTGGTCATTTTTTGGCATGATCAACATAATAGTTGTATTATTATTAGCATAAATCAGTTACCCTAAGACAGAAGTCAGGGCAGAGGCAGGAAGGATCATTTGCCCTACTGGCTTCAGTAAATGAAATATAGTGATATCTTACACATGGTCTCTATCATGATGTCATTTGGCCAATGAGCAAATACTTGCCTCGATGGAAGGGTAAAGCACGCCCCTCTCCCCGCCTGGCCATTCTGTGAATAAGCTAACTTCACTACATTATGTTTCAAACTGGTTGCATTTCAACAAATTATTTTCTGTAAGATACAAGACATATGGACAAAGGTCAAAGAATAAATTAAAGAAAACATTTGAGCTATTAGGATGAAAACACTCTGCTTTAATAAACTAATCAGATATTCATTCATACACTGTGCATAGAATCACCACCAATATAGTAGAACTGTCAACACTGAATCCTGGAAATCAATGAAAAGAAATGCTGGCACTACTAAATTTACACACATTTCGGATGTGTAACTTTAATCCCTTAATTCTCTTTAATTCCACACATCTAGTCCTCTTTTTCTTTCCTGTGGATTTCCATATATAAAGAAATACTGGGTAAGGTCATAAGTTTTGTGTTGTTCTCTAAAGCAGTACAGCTCCTTTGGAGTTGCCTAGGATGCAACCTTGCAAACACAGGCTTCGTTGTTTGGGGCGACATATTCAGAAGACTAAAAACTCATCACCTAGGGGTGAAAAAACTCTAGTTCAAAAGCCATTAACTCACACTGACAAACCACTGGTAGCAAAATATATATACATGATGGCCTTAATCACAGGTATATCACCACCTAAGCACATCCTACATTGTAAGAGAGTCTCTGGGAAAAAAAAAAATCAGAGTATGCAACTGTGTTCCACTAATTAGGGATAAAAATCTCGGAGCCATAGATACACTGAATATGAATTTCAAGCTTCATCTACTAACAATCCCATCCACTCAAGTGAAAGGGTTAGGGGGAAAAATTCCCCAAGATCCTGTTAATTTCATTACCTACTACTAATGAAGAATGTGTGATTAGACCTAATTTAATTAGCTAAATGCCCTTACATTTCTTTTCCAGGGAAATTCGTTTTTTTAAAAAAGCCCCAGCCTGAAATCTATGAATATTCTTCAAAGTGCTGTACATATGGCAGTTTCATTAACAAGAAGCAGCACGATGCAGTGAGGTGTTGGGGTGCCTGGTTTTCCCATGCAGTAGCTACGTGATTCTAGGAAGTTTGTTTAATTTCTCTGTGCCTTCATTTGTTCACATTTTCTGAATGATAGGAAATATATTTGTGTGTCTTGTTCTGTTCTGTACCCATAATGGTTTTTAAACTCAGTTACTGAAATGTATACAAGGCAGAAAATTTATATTATATTGTAAAACTAATAATATTAACTTGGATTTCTATCTCATTCTATTTCTATTGCATTATTCCTGTGCACAGCACAACCGTTACTAGGCAAGCTAGACAGCTCAGCAGCCCAGGCAAATATTAGCTTGATTGTCCAGTATTAATAACCACTGATGCAATTAATCAAGCTGACAGAGCTTCCTGGGAAAACAAATGCCTATAAGAGCAAACAGCATAGACCTGCTTCACAATGATTTCCAGGCAGCTCTCCTAGTTAATGCCAGATGAGTGACTAAATCAGGATTCAGCAAACTTTTCCTGTAAAGGGCAGGAAAAATGTTTCAGGTTTTGCAGGTCTTGCTACTCAGCTTCGCCATTATTGTACAAAAGCAGCCCTAGGCAATAAATATGTAAGTGAATGAGCATGACTATGTTCCAATGAAACTTTATTCATGGTTGTTGATGTTTGAATTTCACTTAATTTTCACATATTACAAAATGTTATTCTTCTTTTGACTTTTTCCAACTATTTAAAAATGTGAAAACCATTCTTAGCTCTTGGGTGTACAAAAGCAGGCATTGGCCAGAATTTGACCCGAGGACTTTGGATCATGCATCCGCATCCCAGATTCTAAATGAAATGTTAGGAAATTATATAGGTGTTTCATCTGGGCTCTGATGAGATGTCTGTTTATTAATTGTTCTCGGCACTGATAACTCTTTTCAATATGCAGTGATTTTGTCCATGGATCAGAGACACTGCCCAAAGTGAATACACAGGGATGGAGAGAGAGAACAAAATAAATCTCGCATGTGGCACTAAGAGAAAGACAAGCAGGACAGTGCAACAAATCCTATGCCATGTAGCAGGTGCTCTGGTCTCTGATTCTGCTTTTGGCACAGAACCACCCTGGGGCCAGAGGAAAGATAAAGAAAGGTGCCCTGGTGCAATCAAAGCAATGCCATGTTACTGCTGAAGAATAGAGTGCAGATTCCTCCTCTCTTGCAGAGCCTGTCTGAGCATCAAGCTTGCTCCCGAACTGGTCTGACGGGCCTCAGAGGCCACCTGCCTATTGTGGGCAGTAAAATTCTACCACGTAGATTCTGCCTTATTTCTAACCTCTCTAAAAAGATAACTTTAAGTCACCAGCATTAATATGATAAGATTATTTTACTCAGGGCTTGGAGCAAATAGAAATAGCAGGTAGGGGTTAGGGATGATCGGGCATTCAAAAGGGGAAAAACAAGGTTGAGAAGAAGAAGGGAGCGCCCAAACTTTGCCAGTTTCATAGTTCAGGCTAAGTGGGTACTTGCCATTCATTGCATGGCATTTATTGGGCTCCTGGCTCAATTCAAAGTGCTTGGCAACCAGAACCTTTACCTGCACTATGCTTACAAACGCAGAAATACGACTGAGGCATTCTTGCTGTGTTAATAATAGCTAATATTAAACTGAGGTCAATTGTACTCTAGTAAGAAAGCCGAAGTTAGTTCAGAATTTCGGAAGTATCATTTTCTTTAAAAATAACCCATAATAAAACCCTCAATATAATGATATACTGAGCTGACTGGCTAGCAGATTCTTTTTCCTATATTTTTCCTACATTTATAACCAGAATACATTGGTTATTCAATACTAATAATGGTTCTAATGGCTAAAAAGTGCAAAAAAGTACATAAGGAGAATAATCTCAGTATGAGTTTGGCAAGAATTCCTACCATTTGCTTCACTAATATTTTGTGGTAAGAACAAAGCTCAAGAAATTCTCCATGGAACATTCAGCTCCTTAAAATATACATCTATTAACATATTGCCATTAACCATGTTGGAAAGGCAGATCAAAATCATGAATGCCTGAATTATAGGGGTAACACCAGGAGTGAGATAAAGTTTAGAGTCAGATGGGCCTAGATTTGAATTCTATCTCAGCCTCCTAACAACAGTGTGATCTCAGGCAAGTGATGTCCACTCCCCATGCCTCAGTGTCTGCATCTGTAAAGCATGGGCAGGAGTTCCTACCGACAGAGTGGTGAGCCTTCCGTGACACGCTATCTGTAAGAGGGCTCAGAGCAGCAGCTGACACAAAGCAGGCTTTGAATTAATGCCAGTTTCCCTTAAAAGACCAGTTATGCTAGTCTGTATTTGAAAGCCCTACAAAGTCGGAATTGAGTTCACAGTCATTGGCTTCCTGGTAAACTGAGATTATAAAATAATTCCCTTTCTGGTGTCACTGGAAAACCTATATTTACTTTTCTGCTTCCAATAAGCAATCTGTAAAAAAAATTAGGGATTTTTTTGGCAACTGAGGACCTAGCAGTGACTCTGTCTAAATTTGAATCTTGTCATCTACTAACTATATGACCTTATAAGGTTTTTTTAACCCTTACTATACCTTATTCTTCTATTATTTAAATCAGCATAATAGTACCTAATGCTTAGGCTCTTAGGATTATGTGTGGAGGTTATTGAGAGAGCCAGCCTAACTTAAAAGGCAGATCCTTCATACTTTCATGGAAGATACATTTAAGCGCAGCTTCCAAGTGCAAGGATTCCTTTAATGGGCTTCATCTCATATGACATAGCAAGGATGGTACAACCTCCACTCAGAATCTAAATTGAGAGGTGAGAGGTGAAAGGACTCCTACAGAACTAACCAAAGGAATGAATCCATAAGGGGACTATAACTAAGAGAAAGATTCTAATGGACAAACTGTTCTCTCCCCTCAGATTTTAGGAGAAAGAAGTAAATAATTTTCTCTTTCTTTAGATTTTAGGAGAAAGAGGCAAATGGTCATAGCATAACTTTAAATTTTTAAAAGCAAACAAATATCTTTGAATGTGTAGCTCATGTGTCTCCACTCACCGAAAAGAAGGGTGACAAAGAACAGTACCTTGCACAATATAGGACTCAGTGATGATTTCTTAAGTGAATAAATGTTGATCTCTTTGTATAATTAGTTGACTCCTGTATACCTTCTCAATCTTTTAGCTTCACTATTTTTTCTATATATACTCATTAATGTCTGGAATGTTAAAGTTAATCACAATGGCCAATACTTACAAACTTACATAGGATTACTACTATTATTAAGCTATACATATACACATACATATAACCTAATTCAGAAGGTGAGATCTGGCAAATTGGACTTAGGTCAGATCATGAAAGAATGAGTCCATTTTGTTTGGTCAGCAGTTTTGTTCAGTCAGGAGAAACAAAGTCTTGCCAATATAAGCCAAAGACAAGAACAAAAAGAAGACAATTTATTGAAAGAATGTGGGTAACACTCAGAAGCAAAGAGAATATTGAATAAGCATTATGTCCTGAAAGGCTCCAGGACAGCTAAAAGAATCCAGGTAATAGGAAATAGACAATGTTTTTAGACTGCTTTAATCCATACTATGAGTCAGCAATGAAACTTACACTATGTAGCTAAAACAAATCACCACCACCACTTTCAGTCCTTCCTTCTCTCTACTCAAAATTGAAAATTTCCAGGAGAGAATTGGCCTATCATGGCCAGGGGAGTAGAGGGCTTCTTGCATAACAGTCCTGCTAGCCTGCAGGCATTGTGATCCAGGTAATTCACCAAAATAACATCAGTTGTATGGCTCCCAGGGGAATTGAGGATGAATATTCCACAGGCAAAGAGACCCACAAGAGTCCTGCATGCTCTGCCAAAGGGTTTGGACTTTATCCTATATGCAGAGGGAAGCCAGAGGATGGAGATGACCCATTCTTACGTTCTCTCTGGGAACACAAAACACTCTGGGAACTGTAGCAAGTAAAGTCATAAAAATCTGTTTTATGGTTTTGTGTCTAGATTACAATAAATAAATGATATACAATTTTCATGACATATATTGGTGGGCAATATCATAGGATGTTAGAAAGAAAAGTAAATTTAGAAATCATGTAGTGAATCCAATTTCATGTTACAGGTAACTACACAGACTCGGAGTCTGCGGCTTTTCCTAGGTCATAAGTCTGCTCGTCAGCACTCAGGACTTGGGACTAACTGTTTTCTTGGTCATGGTACAATACCATTACGTAAAGCCATTATAAAAACTCATATTAAAACACCTTCCTTCCCTAAAATATTGTGCTCTAACAAAGATTCTGAGGTGCCTTGGATTATGTCTGCATACTATGTAATACAGGGCATTTCTCTTACCATTAGTTAGAATGTTGAAGAAATAATGATGTCTTCCACTATCTTTCACTCTTTGATTTATTCAGCAAGTACCTAGTAAATATCAGGCACTGTACTGACTTAGAGTAAAAAGGTAATTATAATGATAGTGATAATAATAACATGAATAATAATATTAGCAATCACTTATATGGCACTTACTAGGTTCCAGACAATATTCTGAGTGCTTTTCATATATTAATTCATCTAATCTTCATATAAACTTGTGGGCTGAATTGGGGTGTGATTAGTGATGTGACTAGGATTTCTTTAGGGGGTGATAAAGATGTTCTAAATTGGGTTTGTGGGGATGGTTGCACAACCCTATACTAGAAAACACTGGCCTATACACTTTAAATGGGTAAATTTTGTATTTCAATAAAGTTGTCAAAAATAAAAGTAAATCCCAGGAGATGGAACATGAGCCCCACAATGCATGTATGTAACATAAAGCACAGAGCGGTTAGATCATTTGTCCTAGGTCACAAAGTGGTCAGTGACAGGCTGGGATTTGAATCCAGGCAGTCATATCCAGAGAAGTAATGTATAGTCTCTGGCCTGAAAGAACTCACAATCTGTGGTATATTTACAAATATGAGCATAGACATCTTGCCCTTGTATTTAAGTTATACAAATCCATTAATACAGTTGGAGAAATATATAAATGAAAACAGATAGATGACAGAGTGCCGAATATCTGTAGATGTGCCATCACATCTAAAACATGATTCTGCTTCTGGTCATGTTGGTGTAGTCAGAAAGAAAGTATCATAAAGTGAGTTACATTTGAAAAGAAGATGAAGTGAGCAGTTTACTCATTGTCCCTTAACATGACAAGCTATCGTTGCTCTGTATCCATGTGTCCATGCACACATGTGCATGTGAGGGTGTGGATGGATATGTGTCCGCTGGAAAACACACCTCTAGGAAGTCCTTCATTGTTCACTCGGCACCTCATAGGCAGTTTGGAGCTAAATGCCTGACAGTGAATGAATAACTTTCCACTAGTTAAAGAGTAGCTTAAATTGATCTCCAACTTCCTGGACTTTAGAGCAACTCAGATCTAGACTGTAAGGAATAAGTGCACATGACGATCTGAAGTATGCAGGTGTTAAATGACTAATTAGGCACTTGGTGAGCACCTGGAGTTAATGAGGGTATAGCTCCAAGTCTATAGCATAGTTCCCACACACAAAGTCCTTTTCAAGAACACAAACTATAGTTGTCTTGAAAATGCATTTAACTGGTTATGAAAAGAACTAGGTAAGAGAAAATGGGTGACTGAGCTCACATTCTGTTCTACTACAAGAAAAATTCACTGTGCATTCCTACTAATGAAAAGCTAAGGACAAAGCATTTCTGTAAACAGTATATATTCAACCTGTTACTACAACCAAAGTGTGGCAAGCAGAAACATAAAATTCATAAACAGGATGCAGCACTGCGACCGAGGAGAGACCGCTCTAAACTGCACTGCATGGCCTTCATGCCCAGGCACTACCTGAACTGCTGGATAAATAATATATGACCTCTTCTGCTGAAGGAACTCAGTTTAAATATTTATACCTCTTCAAAATTTATAGAATTTCTGCATTGTTCCTCAGTTGAATATTCTTCACACTGAATAATGAATTATAAATGTGATATCCATCAAGTAGCAAATAAGACTAATCTCTTCTATAAGAAACAAAAAGAGGTATACAAAAACTCTAAAGCTATAATTTCTCACTAGAGTTTGAACAAAAAGTTCCACTTATCATTTAAATGGCAAAAGAAATAAATGTTAAATAGGTTAATAAATCCCAAATAACTTATATTTAGCTTTTGAATATTTAAAGAAAAAGGTACACTCTCTACCTAAATCCAATTTCCCATACCCCAGGAACTTCATACATTCTTTTGGTAGCTTACTTCTTGCTTGTATTGGAGGCAGGAGAACCAACTGGTTAAGGGCTAGGGTGTCCGTATAATATATTATCCAAATCAGAGCATTTCTGAGAGTGAATTAAGTCACAATAATTACAATGAGACAGCAGAAGTAACCTGGGATCATTAAGGAAAATTGAGAAATATGCTCACCCTAGTGAAAGCTTGGGCTTTGAGGTCAGAGTTTGCTGGTAGGCAGAGAGAAACAATGGAAGGCTGTTGACTAATATTGTTAAATGACCAAGAACTTCAGGAAGCTTAATATAAAAGTGGGTTTTGGCTGGATTGGAGCAAAGAGATGGGAAAGTCCATGAAAATGTCCTTATGGCACTATGAAAGAAATAACAGGAGGCCAAGCCAGGATGGTGACAATAAAAAAAGAAAACCTATGTAAAAGATGGAGCAGTTAAAGTCAGACAAGTTGTAAAATTAGTCTAAGTAGGTATATATTACCTCAAGGAACTTTGACAGGTGAAAGTCAGGCATGGCAGAGAAACTGCCAATAGGAGAAACTGA
Organism: Anoura caudifer; assembly: GCA_004027475.1. Classification (NCBI taxonomy): domain Eukaryota; kingdom Metazoa; phylum Chordata; class Mammalia; order Chiroptera; family Phyllostomidae; genus Anoura; species Anoura caudifer. The sequence goes on from PVKU01004579.1 coordinate 27,501, forward strand.
AAGGAGCTCAGATTCTAAGGCAAAAGCTGTTTGCTCCTTATCCATTTTCATACTCCCTGTCCATGAGAGTGCTAAAATCATGGGTGTGTACTTCATCCCAAGGAGAAATGGACATCCTAAGAAAATGTCACCAACAATTGCTCTAGGCACCACTTGGTGGCACCAATACCCTAAAATGATTGAATGCAACCTGCTCTTCTAGATCTTACCCAGGAAACCTTAGACTCAAAGGTCATCAGCCAACCTTCATTCCATTTTTTGCCC